>JZKD02S0680465.1:0-15347 GCA_000966675.3 Picea glauca | reverse complement strand
ACACACATTAAACATTCAAATTAAATAAACACAATCTCTTGAAATTCAACATAGTTGAAGATAAAAAATTCTGAGCACATAAATATAAAAGAAGATAAAAATAGTTTTATTTGAATTATATCAAAAAAATAATATTCTTTGTTACATATTCCTGGAAATTTAAATGCTTTTTTGATATAGACTAGGATTGGGGCTCCCACGGACCATAAGATAAATATGTAAAATAAATTGGACTATAGAAAGAAGAAGTGGGAGAGGGTAGAGAGCAAGACCTAAAAATAAGAAATTGGAACGTATCAGTCTTTGGTTAGACATTTCTATTTAAAGAGGTGGACTAAATGGATTGATAAACACATAACAATGTGATCAATATAGACTTACATTGATGGTATATATCTCCCCCTTTTCTATTCTCTTGTTGATTCCTTTTTATTGATATTGTCGATGACTACTGGAATCGTGCCAACTGCTTGTTGCCCTTCGTCGGTGAGCTTGTCGATTTCCCTTTGTATCCATTCTTCAATGTAGCCTCTCATGGGGGCCACATTGATCTCATCCTGTATTTTTATGTTGAAAAGATCCTTTTCTAATTCCCTTAGATTGATAGAAAGATTACACATAGCCTGATCAATTTCTTCATTTTGTACCGAATAGTCCACTAGCGAGTTGTCCACGCCATCTTCACCATATTCAATGATGTTGTAAAAAATTTCTAAAGAAAACCCCTTAAAAATATCAACTTGTTCATCGAAGTCTTGATTGGTTAAGGGAAAAGAGTTGACGATTAAGTTGGTGTCTTGGAGCTCGTTGGTACTTCTGACTAAGTCTATTTCGGTCAGCCTTTTGAATAATTTTTCTTTCTTTGATATGGCTTGTTCACATGATTGGACAATCAGATGCAGGTTCTTCACTTTCTCTTTCCAACATGCATTTAATTGAGTAATCCAGTTTGAGGAGGGGACATATTCTTGTCTTCTTCTCATATCTTCCATGTTGCTGACATCGATGCCAAAAGGGATGATCGTGTCTATATAGAAATGTTCTTCATTTTTTAAATCTTCCCGTAAATGTTCATGCAAAGCATGTTCCCTCGTTCCAAGGGAAGCCATACTTTGTGATGTTTCCTAGGCCTGAGTAATAAGATCAATTATTTTCTTGATATTCTTCTCCACATATCCTCTACACAATGTGAGGATGTTGGAGGATACTTTTAACTTGGTTGCAGGAGTGGCAGACATGGTTATTGCTAAAGGACTGGTAAGAAATGGCATAGGAATCAAAGCTTCCTCCAACTACTTGATGCAGTCCTTCAGTCTGACATTCTCGACCTCAATTCCTTCAATGGAATAATCAAGAGAATATTCAGTTGCTTGGTGAAGTCAGGATATTTGGGATGGCCACATGTTCCTAAGGTTAATATCTGAACGATATTTCCCTTTCTTATTTCATACATCTCTCTTTTCCATAATTAAATTTTTAGACTCGTTGTAAAAAACAACTCTTTGGAATACGAAGGATTCATATTCGTAAAAAAAATTGGTCTGAACTATTTCCATTGGGGGACTATGCTGGATCACTTCCCTAGGCTGATCAATGTTGTGGAATATGCTATCCAAATTAGTCTCAAGTTCCATGTCTTCACTTTCAATTTTGGGCTCTTCCGCTTGCCCTACAAAGTTTTTTCTCTTCTTCTTCATGTGAAGGTTGTGAGAACTATCAATTTTAGCATGAGGAGGGTTCTTATCTCCTCCTCCGTTGAATAATTTTGGGTTTCTTTCTTACTGGGGTGGGCCATTGGAACAATGCTCTGATATGTTGTACTCTTGGGAGTGGTAGTCGGGGATTGAACACTCTTCTCATTGGGGATTTTTCCCTATTGTTTTTACAATTCAGTGGTTCTTTGTAATGTCTCTGGGTCGTCAGCGTCATAAAAATGAGTGTTGTCATCATTGTCTTTGTATTCATTTAGGTATGTCTGGATAAAAGAATTGATGAAGCCAATTTCTAGTAAATGTTCTAAAAAAATCCCATTAGGGTCGAACCCTCTTAGCCTTTCAACATATCTTAGGTTCAATTTGTTGAAAAGGCCTGGGAATTCGTCAATTTTTTTGATGTTTCTCAAGACGATGTCCCCAACTTTCCAAGGCAGAGGCATGAACTATTTTTTTCTCTTCTCATGGAATAAATGAAACCAATAGTTGTATTGCCTTATTATTTCTGTAACAAACATTATATCCATAATGTGACATGGAAGCAAAGTAGGATTTTCCTTGGAGCCAAAAATCATTATCACATTGTAATTCTCCATTTGTTCAAGTGATCCCTTCTTGGCCAGAAACTTGGTTTCCTGGTCAGACATGCGGGGAACATCCTTTCCTAACAATAAATATTTGAAAATAGAGACAAATTCATTGAAAACCTCATAAAAACAATGGGAGGCCTTGTGCCTCCACAAGGCATGGTACCAGAAGGTTACTGGTTCGAATTGACAGTTTACCTTCTTGGACACAGACAGTTTCAGAAACAGACAACAATGTGCTATCGCGAAAACCAACTAGGATGACATATAACATTTATTCTCCTTTTTTAATCATGAAAATTGGGAACATATTTCAATGGAAATTAGCTTCCTCCAATAAAAAATGGCTTATTCCTTGACTGTGAAATACAAAATATAAAGAACCATGCGGGAAATACTTGTTGTGGATTCCTATCCCATTATTCTTGTAAACAACCAGGCAATTTCCTGGAATGGATATCTAAATGAACTAACATGCAAGCTTATGATATCTTCAGGAACTGCTATCAGGTCTTCCAAGAACTCGGGCAAGAGGTCCAAACTATTATCATATAGGAAATGATTGGAGTCTTCTCCTCTAGAGCTCAATGTTGGCCTCAACAATATTAACATCTTGTGGAAGACTTGAGGTGACAAAGAAATAGGAGAGTGGTCCTACAGTGGAATAATTATTTGGCCTAAAATATATCTCTCGGCACACCAAGAGACCACCTCCTTACAGTCAAAAACTTCAGGGAAACAACCTACACGAGCAATTCCAGAGGTCAAATTTACTTTGTTTTGAGTGGAAGGGGATGAGTAGTAAGAGTGTTTCCTGGACCACTGGAAGTTTGGGTCCTCATGCCCGAAGATGTTCAATGTATCTGCATAGAACTTCTGTCAATATGGTACCATAAGTTTAAGAGAACGTCCATTTTCTCCAGACGATGCTTGAAATGAACAGTTGGAGGGGATAGTATAACCCTCTGCAAATATTGGTCCAATGCATGTGAATGGGAGATCTCCTCGACCCTCTCGCTCATTAATCACAATCTCTACAGGTGCTTCATGATGAGATGTTAGCATTAAAGATTAGTAATTTCATACTTAGAAGTGCGAAGGTGGTGGGTAAGACTTAGAGAAATTAATGATTGGAGGTTTTGTGAACCCTCCAACCCGACGACGCATAAAAGACATTATGTGATGTTTGAAATGAACACTTGGAAGGGATAATATAACCCTTTGCAAAGCTTGGTTTAATGCGTATTAATGGGATATCTTCTCGATCCTTTTGCTCATTAATGACAATATTTACGGTTCCTACATGATGAGTTTGTAGAATTAAAGCTTACTAATTGCATATTTAGAAGTAAGGATATTATATATATATATATATATATATATATATATATATATATATATGTATAATAATGTTTTTATAAACAATGTTTTTATTATAAATAAGACTCTTATATATATATAACAATTTTTTTATTATAAACAAGTGCGAAGGTGGCGGGGAAGGGGAAGAGAAATTAAGAAATGGCCAAGTATGAAAAGTGGTCGGATGTGCTTCAAAGTAGGGTTACAAGGGACATTCAGGAGAGGTGAGGGCCCAATGGTCAATTTGCATGTCTTTATATATATATATTATAATAATAATGTCTTTTTAACAATTTTTTTTATCACAAACAAGTGCCAAGGTGGCGACGACGGGGAAGAGAAGGTAAGGAATGGCCAAGTATGAAAAGTGGTCAGACAGGCTTCAAAATAGGGTTACAATGGGATACTCATTAGAGGTGAGGGCCCGAGGGTCAAATTATATGTCTCGGAATTTTTGAGTGCAAAACACGTAAAATGGAAGAGGGCATGATGGGGCAGTCCAACAGTTAGTTTGTATATCGTGGAATTCTGGGTGTTGTTTGCAGGTCACAGAACAATAGAAGCGCAATATTGAGCCCGCCTGTTCGAGAACATGCAATCAAAAAAGTATCTAAGTATGGAATAGGGAAACGTTCGATCAGACTCGTTTTCACTACTATATTGAAATTTGTAATAGATATCCCATTATCAGGCAAGATCTTTTCTGCATGTTTCTGGACAAGTTGTGTAGTGATAGTTAGTGTGGTTGTCTCCTTGAGGATTTTACTCATTAATGACAATATTTAATGTTGCCCCTTGACCAAGTTTTGAGGATTCTTGGTCATGTTTGACCTAATTTTGGGACTTCGACAGGCTGTTGAAGGTGGAGCACAAGACGAAGTAGAGATCACGGGATCTCGGCCCCTTTTATGGCCCTTTTTGGGATTTGGGATTATGTAATGGGTATGAGAATGTCGCCCTATGGGTTCACCCATGCTTAGGCCTATTTTGTACGTATAAATAGATGCTAAGGAGATGTAGTGAGCATGAATGGTTGAGTTCTAGAGTTGGATCTATGTGATCAAGATTTGTAAGTGCTTTGGTGCATACTATGTGAGACTTGTAGAGCTAATTGAAAGTCATTGTAAGAGACTATAGAAGGTTGTGTGCTTAGATCTACTCAGGGAAGGAGGATCTAACAAGATGCATAGATATCCTATCCTCTATGGAGTAGGTTTTTTGAGGCTCTGTGCATGTAACCTATTGAAGAATCTAATAAAGAAGACAAATATTTGGTGGACCTAGCCCCAGGGTGGGGGTGAACCACGTACATGTTGTGTTGCTTTGCTTTATGCAATGTGTTGATGTGCTTATATGTTAATGTTCTTAGTTCTTTAATATAAATGAATGATCTGTCAATGCTTAGTGATTAATAATATGGATCGATTTTAGATATGACTTATATACATGTGCTTAGTGTTGAATCTGTTAAGATCTGATATGTTCCATCATGCTAAGTGTTGTTAGATGCTAGATCTGGTTGAATACTACGATGCTCTGTAATTAGGGTTTAACTGTGTTCTAACTAAGAACTGAATATCGATGAATGTTAACTGCTAAGTGCCTTGATTAGAATCATATATATGTGTCCCAGCTAAGCTTGCAGACACTGGAGTCCTGTAACCACCCTTACCTCTACCTTGGGTGAGACTTCATATGCTTCACAGGTGTTGCCGAAAGGGCCGGTAGTTAGGGTTTTGTTGGTGTGTTGTTGTAGCATTGAACCCTGGGTCTACCCCTCTACCAACAAATGGTTCTGTTACCGGGACATGAAACTATGATTGTTGGGAACTTAGGAAAAATAAGCTTTGTGCAAAGACCTGACCTGAAACTGTGATTGCTGGGAATTGAGGAAAAAGAATCTTTGTACAAAGACCTGACCTGAAATTGTGAAATATCTGTGCATAGATTTGTCGCTCTAGTGCACAGTATTCTACTTAATTTGTGAATCTCTTTGCTAATGAAAGAAGTCTAATATGAATAAAATAGGTAAGATCTGAATGCTTTGTGCTCTGATAAAGGTAAGAATAGTGAAAAGTTTTAATACATGAAAGATTTGTGCTCTGCTGAAGATACGATTAGTGAAAATTTTTGTTTCTAAAGTATCGATCTAGGTATGTTTGATAATATTTATCCTAGATTGAAAACTAGGGCACTGATAGAAGAAAAAAAAATTGATATGAATAGATCTGATATGAATAGTGAAAGATTTGCTATACCTAGGCATAGAGAGAATGTTTGGACTAACAAATGGATGGAGGATCCTAGAAAGAATTTTTTGTAGGTTAGCTACCATGATCCTAGTGCACAGTACATGAAAGGTTGGGGATCATTTAATAGAAAGAGAGGATTAACCCTTTGTTATAGTTGTAGAATACCAGAACATCTGGCTAAGGAATGTCCTGGTAGAAGACCTAGTTTCCTCTGTTGCAAAGATATGGACAATGAAGTATTGGATTTATCTAGAATGATTGCTAAGGATTAAAGGATGAATATGAGATAAGAAGACCACGAGAAAGATCCATAAACTGATATTATGACAGAACCCAGAAAGAATAAGAGAAAGTATTGCTACATATGAAAGAAACCCTAAATGATCACCGACATGTCATTTTATCAGAGGTCTTTAAAGAAAAAGAGTACATTGAAGAAAGAATAAGAGACTTCAACATTTACTATGTTATGGATGAGGAAACACAGGTGAATATCATGACCAAAATAACTTGGGAAATTCTAGGAAATCCTGTTATGATTCCTTCATTGGGAGGAATAGGATTATTCAGAGGAAATATGATAACCCTATGTGGAAGACTTACTAGGATATATATGAGTGCTCATGGAACTTCGACAGAGGAAGAATTTGAAGTTGTTAAATGTATTGAGAACAACACTCCATTTTCTATGTTATTAGGAAAACCTTGGATTGAAGGAGATCAGGCGAGAATAAAAGAAGAGGAAATATTAGAGAAGAAGAAGAAAGAGATAAAAGATTTCATGACTAGGATGATTACACACTTGATTGAAGAACATGAGAACCAGGCAAAGCTATTTCAAACCAAATATTTGGATGTCGAAGTTGGAAGAACATTAGACGACCCACAAAAGACTGAAGTACCTATTCCAGGTATAGATGAAGTATTACCCATGATTTCTAGGAAGGAACCTCAACAACGCGAAGTTACTCTGCCGAAAGAAGATAAGAATCAAAATGGAAAACAAAATCCTGGGACGAAGCTCACTGGAAAGAAGGCTAGAAAAATACGTAAGAAGAGAGATAAGATTGAAAAGTTATAGAAGGTTCCTGAGGGAACTTCATAGAAGGAAAATTTTCAAAATTGGATCTTTTTTGGAATATCAGAACAACGTCACATGGCACTTCGCCATGGCGAAGAAATATAGCCATTAGAACAGTATAACCGTTCAACCGATGGCCCGAACGGGTAGAAAGACATTTATGCTCAGAAATTTCACCAATGAGACCATTGGGACTGCGCCACAACAGACATAACTGAGATAATGAAGGCTTCTCTCCCATTGCAAGAGATCCGTTCCCGAGTTATCTATTTATCCTGTCGTGCCATGCAACGAGAAATTTTTTTCCAATCGTGACTATCAGAGCTCACAGCATAGTTGATTTCACACAGTTACCACCACGTTAGTGCCATCTATCCCATTGTATTGAATAGTTACTCTTCGAACCTGAGACATTCAACCACGAGCGTGCATGTCGGACGAGCTTAGCGCTGTAGAGAAAATTTTCGAAGAAGTTCTTATTGAACTAATGACTGAAAGGGTAATGTCTGAAAGAACAATGTCTGCAAGTATTCAATAATAATCGACAAGATGATTGCAAGAATCTTTATCAATTTCTCATGGATTCAGATCATCCCTACGATCAGTAGAAAAAAGAACCAAACACATAGACGACCTAGAAAATGCGACGTTGATGCCATACATATTGCCTGATTACATCCCACCTCTGGTCAGGGCAATGAGTCGAGATAGAATACAAAGATAATTCAAGTACACCATGGTTACTCCATGCCTCCCGAAGGGGATACATGCAGTTTGCGCAAAACAGGATAAGATCACAGCGTTGAATTTCAGTGACTTCAACCTCAGAGATTGAAAAAACTATAGTATGATTTCCCCGTATAAATACCTGACCAGGACAAAGGGGAAGAACTCAAAGATAATCCCTTAGCCATGGATGATGAACCTCACGCAGTCCACTTTGTTAAATGTCATGAAAATCCCACACTTCAGAAGGCACCAGGAACTCAATGCATGTGTCAAGTTATTACTTTCATGTTACCATGGTGGCTACTTATGGCTAGACCATCATATCATAGTTGACCCGACGTTGATCCATAGGATCATAGGCTTGAGTATGCAAGGACTCGATCCATAGGAGTTCTATCCAGGAAAATCCATAGATCACGCACTATCACAGAATATCAAGGATACATATGGCGATGTTGAAAAGGGAAGGCAAGGCTACAAGGTAGCCTCCATCCAGAATGGTGCAATGCGCCTTTCCTGTCAGTTAATTGCAGGAAAGTTAGTAAGGAAGAACAGATCTATGCAGGTCATAGGATTTGTTGTTGACCTCATGGGAAAGTTACTATAAGGTTTATAAATGAAATGGGTGAAGTACCTGGTGAATCAGCTGGAGATAAACTGTCACGAAGCACAGGATCAGGGCTACGAGTTCCACTTCAGCTGACTCTTGATCTTTATCACCTTTGTTTCTTGGGAGATGCCAGAAGGTACGACCTTCCCATATATTGAACCATTTGAGCCGCTTGCTTCAAATTTCACTACCCTTTGGTACTCGAGTGATATGAACAAACAGTGGCCGTAAAATGTTGTTTTTTATACATACTCCCTTCAGCTGAAGAGAGACATAGAAGAAGAACCTCGCATGAATCTGAACACCTTATAGAGATTCTGTCCTTTGATGGAGTTTTTCATAGATCAACACTTCATCTACCTTACAGCGTGAGACGATGAACATAAGGAGTAGTTGCAGTCGTACTACAAGCTCATGGAAGAGGATCTTGAGGAGATCACTAAGGACTGTTCAACACACCTCCTTATTCCAGTAGACCCTGCAGAGATGTCTGACCTTGATAGCACAGAAAACGCACGTGATACACCCGAACCCAGCAAAATGAAGAATACTGAAGAGGTCCAAGACCTAAGCAATGCCTCAGGAAAGACTACTTCAGTATCACCTCATTGAGGGGGTGAGGAGGAAGAAATAAATGGCATATGAGCTGAACATTAGCAAGGCGAAGTAGCACCACCAAGATATGAGACCGATTCCCTGAATAAGAGAAAGGTTTTTTCCCCGAAACCTTCTTCCCGGAATAAATCGAGATCCACCATGACCAAGATGAAGAACATGCTTATTACTGATGATTTTGACTTCATCATAGCAGCCCTCAACGATGCTTTGCTGGAAATCGTGGAGAAACAAGAAGATAAGAAGGAGGAAATGTATGACAGACTTAAGGCCGAGTTCTGATGGGTACAGTAGGCCCTTCATTCCATCCGTGCAGTGTCCACTATGCCTCTATCATTAGGAGAACCAGAGTTGGGGGCTAAGCCAGCCCAACTCCGTCGACTAGCTAATGCGGTCAAAGCTCGTCTTGGTCGAACACAAGAAGAAGAAGAACAATCTACCTATAACTTGAAGCAAGTACAAGGCGACAATGTAGAACAATGCAGAATTATAGAACAGGGGAAGGTTTCTCTCCAGGCCAAGTTTGAAGCAGANCAAGGATACATATGGCGATGTTGAAAAGGGAAGGCAAGGCTACAAGGTAGCCTCCATCCAGAATGGCGCAATGTGCCTTGCCTGTCAATTAATTGCAGGAAAGTTAGTAAGGAAGAACAGATCTATGCAGGTCATAGGCTTTGTTGTTGACCTCATGGGAAAGTTACTATAAGGTTTATAAATGAAATGGGTGAAGTACCTGGTGAATCAGCTGGAGATAAACTGTCACGAAGCACAGGATCAGGGCTACAAGTTCCACTTCAGCTGACTCTTGATCTTTATCACCTTTGTTTCCTGGGAGATGCCAGAAGGTGCGACCTTCCCAGATATTGAACCATTTGAGCCGCTTGCTTCAAAGTTCACTACCCTTTGGTACTCGAGTGATATGAACAAACAGTGGCCGTAAAATGTTGCTTTTTATACATACTCCCTTCAGTTGAAGAGAGACATAGAAGCAGAACCTCGCATGACTCTGAACACCTTATAGAGATTCTGTCCTTTGATGGAGTTTTTCATAGATCAACACTTCATCTACCTTACAGCGTGAGACGATGAACATAAGGAGTAGTTGCAGTCGTACTACAAGCTCATGGAAGAGGATCTTGAGGAGATCACTAAGGACTGTTCAACACACCTCCTTATTCCAGTAGACCCTGCAGAGATGTCTGACCTTGATAGCACAGAAAACGCACGTGATACACCCGAACCCAGCAAAATGAAGAATACTGAAGAGGTCCAAGACCTAAGCAATGCCTCAGGAAAGACTACTTCAGTATCACCTCATTGAGGGGGTGAGGAGGAAGAAATAAATGGCATATGAGCTGAACATTAGCAAGGCGAAGTAGCACCACCAAGATATGAGACCGATTCCCTGAATAAGAGAAAGGTTTTTTCCCCGAAACCTTCTTCCCGGAATAAATCGAGATCCACCATGACCAAGATGAAGAACATGCTTATTACTGATGATTTTGACTTCATCATAGCAGCCCTCAACGATGCTTTGCTGGAAATCGTGGAGAAACAAGAAGATAAGAAGGAGGAAATGTATGACAGACTTAAGGCCGAGTTCTGATGGGTACAGTAGGCCCTTCATTCCATCCGTGCAGTGTCCACTATGCCTCTATCATTAGGAGAACCAGAGTTGGGGGCTAAGCCAGCCCAACTCCGTCGACTAGCTAATGCGGTCAAAGCTCGTCTTGGTCGAACACAAGAAGAAGAAGAACAATCTACCTATAACTTGAAGCAAGTACAAGGCGACAATGTAGAACAATGCAGAATTATAGAACAGGGGAAGGTTTCTCTCCAGGCCAAGTTTGAAGCAGATAAATCACAATTGCAGCAAGAGAAAGAATAGTTTCTCGCAGAGTAGCTCGAAGTAAAAGAAGTAGTAAAAAGAGCCCTCCAATCTATGATAGGCTTATATCTACAGGCTGAAGACTGAGTCACGCATCAAGTAGAACAACTCGCAGAAGCTTTCCAACAACTACAAAAACGGATAACATATTTAGAGCTTCGCACTATACTTGACACCCCGCATGATGTAAGGGACCAAAGGGAAGAAACTTATCGAAGCATAGTTGAAAAAATAAAATTCCTTTCCCTGGAATGCAAGCAACTGAGTGATCACATTGCCCAAACGTATGAACAACTGAATGAGAATCCATAATTGAAAACACTGGAGTCATAGCTCTAGGAAGAAAAGTATCAAGTAGAGAAAATATAGGCACAAGTGAATCCCTTGTCAACTATGGAAAGAATGAAGTGATATGAAGAGTAGCACACTTTCCAGTAGAGGGTCCATACTATTCAGAGAATATTTATGGAAGTTACTCAGAGGCTCCAACCTATACAGGACGAGGCTTACCAACTGTTCATAGAAATCAAAGGCCGAGGAGTGAAATTGGAGCAAGTTGTCACTACAGCTGAACAACGCTTTGAAGGACATATCAACGAAGCAGTCATACAAGAGTTCACTGAAAATGAGGCCATAGAATAGCAACAAGTCGAATAATCTGGATCCAAGCTCGAGCGTTTTGAAGCAAAACTAATCAGATCACAGTGACTCGGGATGAGTCACAGGTGAGTTTTGGGTGCCTGTTGGACCTTAAGCAAGTTCTGAGGATTCTTGGTAACGTTTGACCTAATTTTGGGACTTTTACAGGCTGTTGAAGGTGGAGTGAAAGATGAAGTGGAGATCGCGGGATCTCAACCCCTTTTAGGGCCCTTTTTGTGATTTGGGATTATGTAACGGTTATGGGAATGTCGACCCATGGGTTCACCCATTCTTAGGCCTATTTTGTATGTATAAATAGATGTTAAGGTGATGTAGTGAGCATGAATGGTTGAGTGATAGATTTGGATCTGTGTGATCAAGAGTTGTAAGTTCTTTGGTGCATACTATGTGAGACTTGCAGAGCCAAGTGCAAGTCATTGTAAGAGACTGTAGAAGTTTATGTGCTTAGATCTTCTCAGGGAAGGATGATCTAGAGAGATGTGTAGATATCCTATCCTCTGTAGAGTAGGGTTTTTGAGTCTTTGTGCATGTAACCTATTGAAGAAGTTAATAAATAAGACAAAGAGTTGGTGGATGTAGCCCCAGGGTGGGGTTGAACCACCTACATGTTGTGTTTCTTTGCTTTATGCAATGTGCTGATGTGGTTATATATTAATGCGCTTAGTTCTTTAATATAGATGAATGATATGTTGATGGTTAGTGCTTAATAATATGGATGGATGTTAGATCTGACTTATATACATGTGCTTAGTGCTGAATCTGTTAAGATCTGATCTGTTTCATCATGCTAAGTGTTTTTAGATGCTAGATATGGTTGAATACTGTGATGCTATGTAATTAGGGTTTAACTGGGCTCTAACTAAGAACTGAATATCGATGAATGTTAACTATTGAGTGCCTTGATTAGAATCACATATCTGTGTGCCAGCTATGGTTACAGACACTAGAGTCCTGCAACCACCCCTACCTCTACCTTGGGTGAGACTTCATCTGCTTCACAGGTTTTGCTGAAAGGGCTGGTAATTAGGGTTTTGTTGGTGTGTTTTTTTAGCATTGAACCCTGGGTATTCCTCTGTGCCAACATTTACGGTTGTTGCACAGTGATTTGTTAGCATTAAACCTTAGTTATTACATACTTGGAAAGAAGTGAGAAGGTGGCGGGCACAGGAAACATCGATTAGGAATTGTATATTTCGTTAAACCACCAACCTGATATTCCACGAAAAATATTCCAAGAAATGGCCAAGTATGGAAATCGAATAGATGAGCTTCAAAATAGGGTGACAAGGGTTCCTCAGGAGACATGAGGCCCCGACGGTCAAATTGTATGTCTCATAAATTTTGAGTGCAAAATGTGTAACATAGAAGAGGGGATGATGTGGGAGTCAATTTGTATATCGCGGAAGTCCAAGTCCTATTTGTAGGTCATGAAACCATGGAATTGCAATCTAGAGCCCACCTGCCTGAGAATCCGCGATAAGAAACGTGGCTAGGTATGGAATGGGGAATTGGTCAGTCGGAGTCACAATATAAAAGTATGAGTGAAAATGTGAACCTGTGAATCCACCAACCCGCGCAGTTAGACATTTTGGAAAAATGACTAAGTAACCAGAAAGAGAAAGTAGATGGGAAAAAGAAACGAGAACTTGGTTAAGTATAGAAGTGGGAAAAAAAGGGATAATATATTGAAATTTGTAATAGATATCCCATTACTTGGCAAGATATTTTCTGCATTTTTCTGGACAAGTTGTATAGGGATAGTCAGTGTGACTATCTCCTCGATCCTTTTTCTCATTAATGACAATATTTACGATTGCTTCATGGTGATCTGTTAGCATTAAACCTTAGTTATTGCATACTTGGAAAGAAGTGCGAAGGTGGTGGGCATAGGAAACAACGATTAGGAATTGGAGATTTCCTGAACCCTCCAGCCTAACGATCCAAGAAAGAGATTACAAGAAATGAACAATTATGAAAAGCGGTCGGACAGGCTTCAAAATAGGGTGACAAGGGTTCCCTAGGAGATGTGAGGCCCCGGTGGTCAAATTGTATGTCTCATAAATTTTGAGTGAAAAATGTGTAACACAAAAGAGAGGATGATGTGGGAGTCCAGAAGTCCATTTGTATGTCTCATAAATTTTGAGTGCAAAATGTGTAACATAGAAGAGGGGATGATGTGGGAGTCTAGAAGTCCATTTGTATATCACGGAAGTCTGGGTGTTGTTTGTAGGTAACAAAACAATGGAAGTAAAATGTAGAGCCCGCTTGCCCGGGAATCTACGATTGAAAAAGTGGCTAGGTATGGAATGGGGAAGAAGTTGGTCAGAATCGTGATATAAAAGCATGAGTGTAAATGTGAACCAGTGAGTTTGCCAACCCACACAACTAGACATTTTTGGAAAAACGACCAAGTAACCAGAAAGAGAAAGTAGAGGGGGAAAAGAAAGGGGAATTTGGTTAAGTATAGAAGAGGGAAAAGAAGGGGATAAAAGAGAATGGGAAAATAGAAAAGCGGAGGGAAATTTTCGTAAGTGGGAATTGGTCTCAAACAAGCCTCATTGTTGCAAAACCGTCATTTTCTAGTCCAATATTTTATCCACTTACTCGTTTTCTATTGTGCTTGTACCATTAAAAAGGGTGTGAGAAAATACTTTGTTAAAGATTTGCTTTTATTGCAACTTGTGGGAGTAATTATGTTCTTGATACATTGTTCAATGCCTTGAAATATTATTTTAAGTATTAAACTTCCTACATGATGAGTTGTTAGCATTAAAGCGTAATAATTTCATATCTAAAAATAAACTTACTGTAATGTCAACTTGACCATAGTATAACAATGACGAACTTGAATTTTAATATCGTGGTTGATTTCATAGCCCCATTTGACTTCAACTACCATATATCATTTTTTTCTATTTTTTTTCAAAATATTCACGAAGAAGAAATTTGGTAATTTCATTAATAAAGTAAAAGTGCTCAAATAGAGGCCAGGGGATGGAAAACTAATAAAATGATTCTTTTTGGAGTAAAGGAATCAAGGAAGTGAAACAGAAATAAGATATCATTTGCTCAGCAAGGTTGAGATGAAAACAAAACTTCTTGGGTGGGGCCCCAACTTACACATCGTGAATTAGTGTTGCTATGTTTTGTTTGTATTATGAATAGTATTGAATGTTGGTTTGAAACTGTCTAAAATTCATTTATGTTTCCATATAAGCCTCATGGGATAAACATAATGCATTGTCATATAATTTTTCAATGCTCCATATTATATCAAATTACTTGAGCCAATACAATATTTAATAATTACAAGACTATTGAACCATACAAATGAGAAGAGGTGTTAAATCCAGCAAAGAAACACCAACCAAGATTCCAAGGCAATTTTTTTAATAGTAAATCTATAAAAAAAAATAGTGGGAAATATATATTTATCCATAGAAATTGGACTGAGTTCTTTGCACCAAAGAATTGAACATATTTTTCATAAATACAAGTACAAGAGTTACAAAAAAAACAAAACATGCATACAATTCTATGGTGTTCATCTAGTGCGACAACATGCAGGAGCCATTGATAAGCTCTTGAACATGCATACAAAACTGATTACCATCATTTTTTAGGAACTCCTTTCAGTCTTCTCCTTGGAAGGTCAATGTTGGTTGTCGCAATCTCAATATCTTGCAGAATACCTGAGGTGACAAAGAAAAATTGAGAGTGGTTCCATAGTGGAATAATTATTTGGCTTGAAACAGGTCAACAACACTCCTTCTCCTGACACTAGCGACCTAGAGACATTGCAAAGAACCATTGAATTGTACAAATAACAGGGAAAAGGCCCCGGTGAGAAG
>JZKD02S0680432.1:0-15347 GCA_000966675.3 Picea glauca | reverse complement strand
GAGACTTGAACTCAAGACCTCTTACTTAATAAGGAAAGTTTTAACCAAATGGTCTAGCAAAACATATTGTAATGTTCAGAAGGAGGATTGGGGTTGTTGTTGTTGTTGTTGAAGATGGCCTTGGAGAGTGTGCTAAAAAAAAAACTCTTTTTACACAAGAAAAAAAATTCCCTTCTCGATGACAACAAGGGTTAGATCTCGGTTAGCTTACCAGGAAGATGTACCTTTTCCTATCTATTTCTGATTTGCTGAGATCGCATAGGGAAAGGGGAAAAGAGAATACACAGATCTAAAAGAGTAGCAACCTAGAAATAAAAAAATACAAAACCAAAATACTTCTCTGCAAAAAAATTAAAAAATGTGTATTCAAACTTTATACCTCCTGATCTGACTGTAGTGGACATATCTTGGGAAAACATAAACCTTTTCGAGTGAAACGAAAAGTGTTCCTGAATGAAACGAGTTCTCCAGACACAATGGAACAGTCCTCTCAGCCCAAAAATGTACGGAAATGACAGAAAATGGAGATGAGATAACTCGGCTTCACGATCTTGATCTACAACAGGAGCGGGTCTTCAAACATGCTCTGATACCATTTTTGAAAACACGGGTATTCCAACAGAGGATGAACACCTTCATTAAACACTCACATAACTAGATCAAAGATCAACACACTAATGTTTTCACGTGGTAAAACCCCTACGGGGAAACATCCATGGCCCCAACCAATGCGACCACTTGGAGCAATTTATTAATGCAAAAGAAAAAGATTACAGAGATATTTTACAATAGAGTTTCTCACAATCGATCATCGGCAAATGACCCTCCATGTTATTTAAATAGAGATCATGAACCAATTAGGTGTTAAGCCACAGATCAATGGCAGTTAAGATCGAGGAGAGTATGAGTCGTCGGATCACTCTATGTCGAGAACATATCGTGACCGTTTCATTTCCTAACTACAAATTCATACTAATGCATGCTAAAGAAACACACTAAGAAACACACTTTTATCTAATGACATATTAGACCAAGTAGATCTTAATTAACTCCTAAGTGTCTAAATATCCTAACACATTACACATCTAATCTAAGCACTAAGAAAAGCATAACAAAGATAACATTGAACAAAGCCAACCATGAGACACCAGATATACATGGTTCACCCCAGTGTGGGGCTACGTCCACCAATCTCTTCGCCTTCTTTATTATGTGATAAAATCTTACATTCATTCACCCCTGTGAACTAATACATAGAGTTAAGCTTTGCACCAGATAAGGGATCTGTGCACTGAGCACCATATCCTCCTTCCAAATCTAGGTCAAATGCACATAGCCAAAACCCTATATCATAACACTTGCACCCTCTATAGAAGTATAGCCACATACATACATCCATTTGCACAAAGCAACTATGTTCACACAGAACTAGATTCACTTTGCTTGCTTTCTCCTCTTTTATAATACAGTCTTCTTTATTTATATCTTACAAACCCTTACAATAAGGCCTAAACATGGGGAAATCCCATGGGTCGACATCCCCTAAAACCCGTTACAAAAACCCTAAAGGACCCTTTATTGGGTCCACTTAACCCTCAAAATCGGTGAGATCCCTGATCTCAGCTCCATCTGGGTGCTCCTTCTTTGAATAATGTGTCAAAGTCCAAAAGTGGGAAAAATATGACCAAGGTTTCCTCAAAACTTGGTCGAGGGCCAACAAATTGTCCAATTTCAACTACACAACAACATAACATGGGGGATTGGCTATGGTGTATACCTTCTTAAAGTTTCTCCTTTACTTGATAGGAGGATACTTCAAATTTTTTATAGATCACTCAAGAATGAAATACCTTGCTAACAAGCCTTCTTTAGAAGGTATAATATGTAGATGGTTACTATTGTTTCAAGAGTTTTATTTTTAGGTTATAGTTAAGAAAGGAAAACATCATATGCGTGTTGATCAATTATTAAGGATTGAAATTGGTGAACCACATGGTGTCAATGAATCAAAAAATAACCCACAATAAGTGCTAATGACAATTATTAATATCCACATACACATGAATAGAGACATGCATAGATTTGTCAATTGGGTTTAGCTAGGGTGGTTGGGAGGAATGATTTTTCTCATCCCCAGCTAGGTTTAGTTCCTGCAAGTGACATGTTGAACTCTTAACTAGTATATTGTTGAAATGGATTTGAGCCTTATTTTTGATAAACCTTATACCTTGAATATGTTAGGGTTTACCCTGGGTACCATCCTCAAAATGAAGGGAACTGCTCAAGGGTTTTCCCAGGGATTTGTAACCTGAAAAGAAAAAATAAACATTCATAGAAAAATTGATGAAAGATGTCTATAATTAGTATAATCATTGTATTAAAGAGTATTTACAAGTATGTTTGTGCACTTAATCCTTTCTATTCTCTAATAAACATATTCTCTAAAATTCTCTAGAACATAACCCTTCTTCTTTATTTATTTTCATGCTTCCTATAACTATTGTAACTCACACCTTTTCATATCCACAAATTGCATTGTGCCACATAATCAAATTCCATACAATTACTTCCTCTTTCCTTTCATTTCAAATCAACATATCCCTTTTCTCCTCTTACTTTTCAAAAATTTAACCTCTACATATTTTATAACGGTCTTGTCAACATATTCTTATTAATAAATCAGGTTCATGCACTTTGCCTATCAATGGTTATCAATGGTTATCTTGTGTGTAAATTTTTTGTTGATGAGGACTCTTTTGACATATACTATATTTATACTCTCTATAATTAAACTACAAGTCAGAAATATCCTTGTCGATAATTACCTTTCCATCAACCATTCATCTATTATCCATATTTGTGTATGTCACTAGCATGTTTGTAATTTCCTTGTCAATGAAATATTTTCTTAAAAACCCTTTTGATAAGACTTTTTCAATGGCATCTCCATCAACAAACCTTTGATAAATTCCCCTTTGTTGATGATTCTTTGTTGACAAAGATCATGTACACATTTTCCTTTTCAATGTTGCTTGTGTTGACAAACCTCTTGTCAATCAAATCCTTGTCAATTTTTCTTTTATCAACAAACCTCCTTTCAATAAATTCCTCATTAACACTCTACTTATTGATGGTTGTCTAGTTGATGACTTTTGTTAACTCATTTTTTATTGTTCCTTTAAACATGACTAACTGTGTTTCCTTCCATCATCAAACATTTTATCAATTAAGATATGAAAATTAAAAAACATACATAGTGCTTGAATTTTTTCATGAATCATAACTTGAAAAATTAATAATATTATTTGGATTCCCTTTCTTCTATAGGAATGTGTAGCAAAGCATAGTTTTGCAATTAACAGCTCTGTACAAATGTGTTTGGGAAGAAAATTGCCTCCAAAAAAATAAGTATGGAGATATTTTTAAAAAAGGGAAGTCATTTACATTGGAATTGGAAACATGAAAAATACATATTAATAAATCATATTAAAGTGAAAAAAAGTTCACAACACACATGCATATTTTTCTTCGAGAAGAATGCATGTGCTATTTTGCACATTTTGTAGTCATATTTCAACTCTCAATTAGTATTCTAATGTTTCTTATCTCATACTATCTAACAAAGTGATTCTTAGGAAAGGAATTTCGTCTTCCTACCCCATGGCACCTTATGAGTCTAAAATTAGTGCACAATTCTTAGGAAAGGAATTTCCCCTTCCTACCCTATGACACCTTATGAGTCTAAAATTAGTGTTCATTTCATTGTGGTCACCCTCGCTAATACTGTCATGAATTATTGTCCTTGAATATTTGAGATATTTCATCCATTGACCTATATGAAGAATGATGGTATCAATGCTCCTATCCAGCATTGGAGATATGGAATACAAAACATATATATATATATATATATATATATATATCATCTTCATTTTCCCCAAGATTCACATGAGTAAGTCCCTAGTATATATTTAGAGGTTGTTTAAGCATATCTACTCAATATTTATGACAAATTAATCCATTGAATTCACTTGGGTTTTAACTATCACATAGATGATTGTTGTAGGGTAAATTAACTCTTCAGGAGTTACCTCCCTTAGGCTCTTCATAGACCTAAGAAAAAATAGAGATTCAAGCTATAGATTTTCCTAGATCAAAATCATACATGAAAATACCTACGAGTTGATGGAATGAAAGGCTTTCCCGGTGATCTGACGGTTGTCCTTTCACGCTCCTTAGCTTCTATATTTCTAGAACATTTCCTTTTCTCCTACCAACATGGATCTACATGCATAGTGACACAAAGAAACCTTTCACAAGATCAAGTGAATAGTGTATAAATAGACAATATATCTAGTGACATAACATAAGAATATCAATTCCTTGCAAAGATTATAACAATTACATACAATCAAGTAAGGAGGAAAATATTGTACATATTCTATTAATGGAACAAATGGTTTACAACTTACAATCAAGAAACTCGATGCAGTCCTTTCCCAAGTTTCTTTCCCAAGCTTTGTAATCAAACCACTAGTATAAGTTTTCTTTTTCCTTTCTATCCCCTTTTCCCCATGAGAGACCCTCAATATATAGGATAATAGAGATAAGATCAAAGGTTAATATATATATTATCTATATTCCCAATATAAAGATATTCTCTAGGTTGAACCATGAAAAAATATGGGGTTTAGTCTCATCTCGTGAAACCAATCCTAAGTAGGGAGTAGCAGACCTAGTCGCGCCCTGTATTCTTTCAGGGAGTGACCAGATGCACTTTTCAAGTGGACAAGGAACGGCCATCACTTTTTGGTAGCAAACTGTAAAGGGGAAACCAACGAACAGGAAACAAGGTACTGCGAACTCCGGGGAAAAGTGGTATAATTCAGTGTTCCATACTACTAGCCCCTAGATGATGCCCATCGAGTGATCAGGTGGAAAATAACTTTATAACATATGCCCCCTAAAGTGTGAGGTTAGAAGAGGTGTTTGATGGAAGAAATAATGTACAAACAAAACCACGGAGCTTTGGGTGAAGGAACCTAGAAAGAAACCATCATTACTCCAACATAATAATAACATCCCCGAGGCGGGTGTACCCATGCTCGGTAATAAAAACTAAGAATAACCGCCAAAATAGTACACTACGGATCCATGCATCATGAAAACAATTATATCATGGGCACAAAATAATACACCGTGAATCAATGTCACAAGTGAAAACATAGCCATGACCAAATAAAAATGTGGATCTATGTCACACTGTACAAATCAATGAGAGGAATCAATGCCCAAGTGATCTCTTAAGTACTCGTGAACAAGTCCATCACAACTTGGGAGGGAATTCCATCAAGGAATGTGGTGGTCCCAACCCAAGGTATTCATCCCAAATCCCAATGGTATGAATCTACAACATGCGAATAAATGAGTTGAGGTCGAGCATGGTAAAAATTGTCTGATTATTAGTCCTTGATGCATATCGTTAACATACGTGAGGTAATCCACCAATGATAATGATGGATTCCAACATACCTAGTACAATATAGTAGGTGTGAATAAATGAACTGAAGTTGAACACTCGTAGATTCATTCAACAGAAGCCAATGATGTAAACCCACTGCTGAAATGCAAGGGAATATTTCGTTGATATTTGCAAATCCCAGGGTACTAACTAGCTTCTAGATTTCAAACCTAGAAAATGATATGGAGCTGACAGGATGAAATACATCGAAGGAGGGCCTTGATGTATCCCACATCAATCGAAATGAAAAATGTAAAGTTAGATAGTGTGAAGAGTGTAATGGTAGATCACAATTGACGTAGTGATGGCCAAGATGAATGGGATAAAGTATTGAAATTGATTGACACAGACTACCTTCCCTTAAACAAAATAACACGACAAATAACTTGATTTGGTAGCATTAACTTGTTAATGAAAAAAACACTCACAATAGAGGATTGGAATATTAACCAATCGGTGGAGTTATGAGAACTCGTGGAGATGGTAACGACTCAGAGACAATGGATAACCCAATTGTTGGACATAGACGCAAAATAGGTGCATTGTTCAAGGGTGAATCAATGGAATACTACCATTTGTGAATATTACTATATGGAAAACCCCCCAACTCTTTTTCTCTCTTTCATGTTTGAAACAAGTGCGAAAGAAAATAAAAGTGTGCTCGGTATTCTCACCCATGGATTTAATTCTTGAGCCCAAGGAGGAGAATGGTTCTCAACGATATTTTTGATATTTAAGGAGTCTAGAAAGATATGAAAGAAAACTCCATATACAATCTTGTCGATTTAACGATCCCAAGAAAGTAAATGCTAATGTCTCATTTCATATTTAGAGATTTCTAAAGGACAACGAAGACTCCCCGGGTATGATTTTTTGTAAATTTAGTCTCCTGGGCCCAAAAAAGGATAAAACAATACAAGGGATAACTCTTCTAGCCAATGTTGACTAGAGTATTATTTTTTCATAATTAATCCATCTAGTATGAAAAGGGGTAAACTTATACCAAATTAACATCGTTTAAAATCCATTTAATGAGTGTGAAAGGAAAAAATCTCACTCCACGATATTTTCAAGTTTAGGGAGTCTTAAAAAAGATTAAACGAGACTCCAGAGTGCACCTTTGTCATGGTTGGTTATCGAGCACGACAAAGGGGTAATAGTAAGCTTGTATGGAGAGAACACATGGTATGTGATGAAGTTCTAAGAACATGGAATGTGACTAAAGTAATGGACTGCAAAAAGACATGGAAAATGATCACCACTTGTAGAAATTCTCAACCAAGGGTGTTGGAAATGGAAGAAAGTATATGGGTAGTGGTCAAGCATGGTTGTGATGCAATAATAAATAGAAGAAAAGGGTGTAGAAGCAATGAGAAGCAAGTTGGAAGAGAAAATAAATCGAGACCATGTAAACAACAGAAATGGTGGGAACCTAAGGTATAGTGTTGGAAATATGGATGACTAATAATGAAAAGAGGTAAATGTAGGGGAAAAAATCTCCTTATATGTCAGTTTAAAGACACGTACCTCAAGTTCAAAGGATGTCCCCATATTAAAATATCCCTAGAATCTTGTCCACACACATAAACTAGGTTCCAAAGTCAACAAGCATAGTCAAATCCTAAAAAGAAAATAGTTTTGGATTTTTTGGATATGATGTGCACAAAACAAAACAAAAGGCACTCACACCACACACCTATGTACAAGGAATTATGCATCTTGATGGTTTATAAAAAAGAGATCCCATTTTTATGCTTAGGCCAAGGATAATTTTCACGATTGAGGAACTCATGAGCCATTATTGGTATCATATGTCTCACCATTCTGGGGCCATGCCACATAGCAACAAATCTCTGCGGCCGAAGATACTCATCATGAGTGTTTTTGTGAGCTAAGGAAGCTCCTTGATGGGATCCATTAAGACATGAGGGAGGTACAAAAAAAAAATATTCAATGAGAGAGATAACATAGAATTAAATGGCAAGTTATGAAAAATATAACCGAGGTGAAAAAGGGTAAAAAATAGGAGGTTGATTGGATGTCTCAACCAATGCCCCTAGTTTTGATGCAAGAATCATCATGTTAATTCTCATTAATTCCAAATAAAGGAGGAAGTTGTGATTATTCTCATCCTCTTCGGGCTTAACAATGGAAGCTGTGATTTCCGAGGTAGCCTCTTCTAAAGGCAACTTAATATCTAAGAAATCACGAGAACTGAGAGAGTCAACAACCCGTACAAGAAGAAACGGGTGATCACACTCCACATGAAGATGGATTTGTTGATCAGTATCAATGTATTGTGGAGGGATGTTTGGATCGATAATCTCAACCATAGTAAGCGGGATAGATGTGTTAGAAAAGTGGGTGTGCTCGTTTAACCATAGACAATATAGAAATATTGTCACCCAACCATAGGCACTAATGCCACCCTTGAGCACCTTGACCTTGACAGAGAGAAACATTTTTTTATCAAATAAATAGCCAACCAAGGTTAATGCACCAAGAAAATATAACCAAGACTGATCATAAAGTCCAACCCAGAAAAACTGAAAATACAGATTGCAGGACTATAGCTGCAGTTGCTCCCCAAACTTGCGCACTACTAGACTTTTGCAGTGTGCACAAGTGGATTTATGCAATTCTGAGATATCTTTCTCAAATGAGAATTGGCATCATGTATTTATACTTTTTTTTCAAGGCCGTCTAGGCCAACTTCTCTTTCTAGGTGCTAAAGACTCAATAAAAAATATTTTCTTTAGTCGACTTCTCTGCTAGGGTTATGTCCAAGTATTTTAAGGTTTCTCTTGCTTCCTAGAATATTCTAATATCATCAAAGGTCACAAGTGGAGGTCAATACCTCCCACATATACCATAATATCAACACTCCCTCCTAGCTAGGGAAGTATAATAGGTAATGGTATTGAGCAGAAACAGACCATTCAACTGGTAGCATCATTATAGCCAGACATGATATCTCATGATCAAATCACAAGCACTGTCATCATTATCCAAATGGATAATCTCCATGACAATTAGTACAATTTCATCTGATAGAATGTAACTGTGTCTATTCATAGTAGTACACAACTACTATCCAGTCATACACAACCACACCAAGTAGTACACGACTACTCAATCAGTGACACATAGTCACAACTAGTGGAACACATCCACCACAATAGAATACATCTATTGTCTAGAGATGTACAGTCTCCACAGCGATCATATCATCTTATATCAAGCTGCACAGAAAACAATATCATGATATAAACTAATTCATATGGGCCATTCTTCCACTCACATCTGTGATATCTGGAAGAGCATCTATCCTCAGAAGGTAAAACATCAACCATGAGCTATCTAGACTATTCTTCTCAAGCATATAAGAACAATTGTCCTGATTTATGAGCTTGGACCATTCACCTAATTGGGTCATTCCTCTAGGACTAAACAAAGTCCAACCTAGAGAGAATGATTCTACCCTAGGGAATGTTTTCCCCTAATTGTTGAACCTAGACCATTCTCCTAACTGGGCCATTCCTCTAGCACTAAACAAAGTGCAACCTAGAGAGAATGAGGCTTCCCTAGGGAATGATTATCCGGACCAGTTCCTAATGAAATGATTGTCCTGCACCAACCTCCAAAATGGACCATTCTTTGAAACTACTCACAACTATGAACTTTGAAAGAATGATTTCCTGGCAAGGCAGACCATTCTACTTGACCACTACTGTGAGTGACTGCCAAGAAAAAAAACTGTCCTAGACCATTCCCCCACATTGTCCACAAGAGGAATCATTGTCTATGGTACATCATCAATCTATAGAACCATTTTCATTATGAAAATGACTATCCGATATGGACCATTTTCCGAACTAGAAAATGTATGTCCCTCATAAATCTCAAACCACTTTCCGAACTGGAAAGGAACTGCTCATCCTGGACCATTTTTTGAACTAAAAAATGATTGTCCATAAATCAATAATATACCAATGCTCCCTCCCAACCTGGAGAGCCATATCTTATCTTTCAACTAATGGAGTTATCTCTATGATCCCCAACTTGTCTTCTAATTATGAAAATTGTATCCTGGACATAGGCTTTGTCAAAAAATATGTTTTATGTTGATCTGTAGGGATATACTGGAGCTTCACTTCTCCTTCCTAGAATTTATCTCGAATAAATTATTATTTGATATCAATATGTTTCGACCATTCATGAAACATAGGTGTTTGGATAGCCTTATACAACTCTAATTGTCACAGTATATTATGGTCGAATCTGGAACCTGATCAAATAATCCAAAAATCTACTTTCTCAGCCATACTGCTTCTGTACATATCTCACATGCTGCGATATATTATGATTCTACTATGTTGAGTGTGACATACTTCCGTTTCATGATGCCCCAAGATATCATAGCAGAGCCCAAGATGAAACACATCCTTGAACTACTACTTATGTCTTCTACACTTCCTTCCCAATATGACTATGTGAATCCATGAAGTTGTATATTGTTGAATGTGTTATATCTTAAACCATAGTTTAGCGTCCCGCAAATATATCTTAGAACATGCTTTGCAACTATTAAATGCTCATGTCTGGGTTCCACCTGGAACTGGCTTAGTGTGTTTACAACAAAGCAAATATTTGGTCGAGTATTCACTAAATACATCAATGACCCAATCAATTTTCGATATAGGGATGGGTCTACTAGATCATAATCAAAGTCTCTTACTTTCCTTATATCTATGGTCATAGGATTGTCCATGTATTTTCAATCCATCATTCTAAACTTATGAAGAATCTTCATAGCATATTTTCCTTGTCCAAGGAATACTTCACCACGCTTATGTCATACTTCTAGTCCCAAGTAATAATGCATGAGACCGAGATCTTTCATATAGAACTCAGAAGCTAGTTCCTTCTTACACCAAATGATGAGAGACTCTTCACCTTTCAAGAATAAATCATCGACATATAGCAGAAGAATCACAGGTGCATTGTTCATGAATTTGTAGTAAATATTTGGATCTGCATGACTCTTGGAGAAGCCAAGTCTAATTAAGTAGTTGTTTATTTTGGCATTCCAATCTCTTGGAGCTTGCTTGAGTCCATATAAGTATTTCCTTATTCTGCAAACATGAGTGTCTCTGGAGTGTACTTAAAATCCTTGAGGTTGTTCAATGTATACTTCTTCTTCGATTGCTCCATTGAGGAAAGTTGTTTTTACATCCATTTGATGTAAACGCCATCCCATGGAAGAAACAAGAGACATAATGGCTCTAATAGAAGTATATCTGGAAACATGAGAAAATGTATCAACATAGTCTTCTCCCTCCTTCTAGGAGAACCCTCTAGCTATGAACCTTGCTTTGTATTTTTTCCATGCTTCTGTCTGCTACATGTTTGATATTATAGATCCATTTTTAAGTTACAATTGATTTTTCTTTAGGTCTAGGAACAATTTTCCATACATCATTTTTCATGATGGACTGGTGTTCTTCTATCATGGCTTCTTTCCATTGTTTCTTCTGAGTTGCCTCTTCAAATGTGGTGGTTTCTTCATTTAGAATCTATGTCATACATGTTTCATAGCTGGAGAATCTCTTGCGATTTTTTCTTTATTCTGAAGGTAACACTTGGGGCTTGGAGTCTTTCTGCTTCTTGTAGGGTAGCTTCAATCCAAGTTGAATGTTTCTTGGTTTTGGGTACAATGTTTGATTCAATAGTTTCACATGGTTGCATCGGATGATCTAGTTGTTTTGTTTCTTCATTATGACTTTCTGGAAGACATGTCCTTTTTTCATTAGGCTCTTCATACTCTTCTTCTTCTATAGTTTCTTCTATGGATTTCTTGAAATCCATCTTTTGATTGAAGGTTATGTCTCTGTTGACTTCAACCTTATGTTGTTTCAGGATATAGATTATGTAGGCCTTGGATGATTCATTGTATCCCATGAATATTCCCTTCTTTCATGAGGGTTCTATTTTCTTCCTTTTATCCTTGGGGATGTGAAGGTAAACAAGGCATCCAAAGGTTCTTAAGTGTTCCACATTAGGTTTCTTTTCTGAGAAGGCTTCTTCTGGAGTCATATCCTTCAATATGCGGTGGGGAATTTTGTTCAGAACATATATTTCTATCATGGCTTCTTCTCCCCATAGATGCATAGATAAACCTTTAACATTCAATAGTTCCTTCACAATTTATTCAATAGATTTGTTCTTCCTTTCTGCTACACCATTTTATTAAGGATTATGAGGAACAATTAGCTCCCTCCTAACCCCTGTTGATTTTCAAAAGGCAACAAATTCCTTGGATGTGTATTCTCCTCCATTATCTATTCTCAAGGTCTTAATTTTATTGTTTGTGAGGTTCTCTATCTCTACTTTGAATTATTGAAACTTGTTGAAAACTTCATCCTTGGTATTCAAGAGATATAACCAAGTATTTCTTGAGTAATCATCAATGAAGATTACATAGTAAAGATAAAATCCTAGAGATTTTACTAGCATCAAACCAAAAACATCTGAATGTATTAGATCTAGGATTTCCTTAAATCTATTATTGTTTCTTGAGAATGGTTTCTTAACATTCTTACCAAGAGTACACCCTTTGTAAATTCCTTCATGTGTAGATTGTAGTTCTAGTATTCCCACAACCATATTTTTGAAGAAAGGTAATTATTGATAGTTGATATGAACATACCTTCTATTCCAAAGTTCATTGGGATTGGCTTCATCATGTACAAGAGCTTCATCATTTCATTCTAGTAGTTTGTATAGTCTTCCTTCAGGGATTCCAATAACTCTAGCATTCTCTATGTTGGAGACTCTGGACCAAGATAATACTTTTCCATCTACAAAATCTATTATATTTCCTTTGTCTTCTAGAAAATATATGGATACACGATTCTTTTCTAAACCATGTACATATAAGACATTTCTCAAATGAACATTGTTACATGTTCTCAATTTGACGAAGGCTTGACCAATTCCTTCAACTGGATAGGTGTTTTTGTCTCCAAGTTCTACCTTGTACGATTTATTCTTTTCATTTAGATTAGAGAGTTTGGCTTCGTCTCTTGTCATATACATGGAAGCTCCACTATCAATTATCCACATGTCATCTTCAAGAGTTACTCCGAGCATTGAATAGTGTAGATGATCCGTCTTTTCATTCATGATTTCTGTTGACTGATAATTGGTCAAGCTTTGACCCAAAATCTCAACCTTGACGTTTTTTCCTTCTGAGAGTGCCAAGAGGTGTGTTGGACTAAGGCACACTAGAAATTATTCTACTTGAGTTAGGTATTCCATCATAAGGCGCTAGGAAAGAGTTTTAGGGTTTCTACAACTACACCTGCTAGTAACCCTAGTGGTAGTGCTTCAGTAATTGCACTTTCTAGAAACCATAGCGGCGGTGCTTTAGTAATTGCACCTGCTAGAAACCCTAGCGGTAGTTGTCCAATGAACTTGATAACCTTATGGCTTAGCTTCCTTCCAGTGGTTAGACTGAATGAAGGACGTGTAGGCCCATAACCTATTAGAAAAGTGGGTGTGCTTGTTTAACCATAGACAATATAACAATATTGTCACCCAACCATAGGCACTAATTCCACCCCCGAGCACCTTGAACTTGATAGAGAGAAGCATTTTGGTAGAAAATCAATAGCCAACCAAGGCTAATGCACCAAGAAAAGTTAACCAATACTGATCAGAAAGCCCAACCCAGAAAAACCAAAAATAAAGATTGCAGGACTGCAACTACAGTTGCTCCCCAGACTTGCACACTACTAGACTTCTACAGTGTGCACAAGTGGATTTCTGCAATTCTGAGATATCTGTCTCAAATGAGAACTAGTGTCCTATATTTATACTACTTTTGCTAGGATCTCTAGGCCGACTTCTCTTTCTAGATGCTAAAGACTCAATATAAAATATTTTATATAGCTGACTTCTCTTCTAGGGTTATGTCTAAGTCTTTTAGGGTTTCTCTTGCCTCCTAGAATATTCTAATATCATCAAAGGTCATAGGTGGAGTTCAATACCTCCTGCAACTACCATAATATCAACAAGATGCTCCATAGTCAAAATCCTCTAGATGAGGTACCACCCAAGGATCAACTGACCGTAGGGATCCAATAGTAGATGAGAAAATCATGTTGATAGAAGAAATATGGGTAGTATCGGGTGCATAAAGGGGGAATATCCCCATAATAAATGGATCTTTAAACATACCTACATAGACACTTTCATACCCCTTAAGAGACTCACCTATGAAGGGAAAATTGGTGCTAGGATTATATTGTAAGTCAGGTGTGCAATAATCTAGTTGGTCGATCATTACCATATTTCATTGATGGGGAAAACGTATGATGTGAAAGATAATGGATGAAATAGACTTCATTTCATAGTTCAAGTGTGACCCAAGAGAAGATTATAATCGAGTGTGGAATCTACTACTTTGACTTCTACGGAGACATTCTTTTCCCCGAGATCAATGGGTAAGGAGGTGAGAATTTCATGAGTTTTCAAAGAATGTCCATCAAAATGTTTTAGGATGGTTCACCCAGGACCATGGACCAATAAAATAAAACAAATGCGGAAACAAAACACATAATATACACAATACAAGAGAGAAACAGATTTGCATCGTTCACCCAGTGTGGGCTACGTCCACCAGAGAAATTGCCAGGTCCTTCCTTTGTTATTATCCAGCAAATGAAGGGATACAGCCTACATCAAAACCCGTTATAACTTCCTCTTCTTTCTCTCATAGTCTCCTCTCTCATAATACAATACTCGCTATAATGCATAGCCTCAATACATTTCCCTTGTAACAGAGGGTTGCCTTCTAGGGGAAAAAACCCTAACATAATTTCTACTGTTGGATCTACAACCTTATAAAGAACGATCCATATTTATAATGAAATGACAATATACATTTACAAGGAAATTTTTTCCTTCGGGTGCCCTCTTTCCCCCGAGCCCCCCAGCCGGGGGGATAGGCCCCCCGGACCCTGCAGAGGGGGTACCCCCCCTCTGCACTCCCCCGCATGGAAGAGTGTACATACTTCTAGGGTTTAAAGTCTTAGTCTTCATGGGGTATAAACATAGTTGAAAGCAAGGACCTCTGAATCAGGAACATAATCAGGCTCCATAACCAACAATCTCCCACTTTGAGACTGATCTCAACAACTCCACCGCTGTTGTATATGCTGGACTCTGAACCTTCTTGGACCTGGAAAATTTCTCATCTTCATCTTCATTCTTGAAGACCAACTGAAACCGAGAAGGAACTCAGTTTCTCTCTGGTTACTCCCTTTGTTAACATGTCTGTAGGATTCTGGCTAGTGAGTATCTTTTCCAACTTCAAATGTCCATCTTCCAAGGTGGATCGTATGAAGTGGTACCTCAACTGTATATTCTTAGTATTTGAATGGAAGGTTGAGTTCTTTGCAAGATGAATTGCACTCTCACTATCACAGTACAACCTGCTATTTTCCTGCTTCTTTCCCAATTCCTCCATAAACCTTTGTAACCAAATCATCTCTTTACTAGCCTCTATAGCATCAACATACTTTGCCTCTATTGTTGAAAGTGAAACAACCTTTTGGAGTTTTGAAATCCAACATGTTGTTGTTCCACCTATAGTAAAAACATACCCTGTGGTGCTCCTCCTACAGTCTTTATCACTTGCCATATCTAAATCAACATATCCCTATAGAAAAGTGTCTAAACCTCCAAAACATAATGCATGAGTAGCAGTACCTCTCAAATACCTGAGAATCCACTTTACTACCTCCCAATGTTCTTTACCTGG
>JZKD02S0680399.1:0-15347 GCA_000966675.3 Picea glauca | reverse complement strand
ATACTTGGATTCCAACTGAACCAAGATCATTGATCTATTGGGAATTTGATCCCTATCGCGTTTCTGCAATGTGCATTCCCTTTTGAACTTTGGTAAATGTTTCTTACTTGTGGTCTGTTTCATCATTATTTCTCCTGATATTTTTAATAAATGTTTGTGCATTCATTTATGCACTAATATTCAATCACTAACACTCCTATGCTCTTAATTCCTTGTACTTCTTTATTCCTTTTGTACATGGATTCTCTACATTCTACCTCTCTTGAACTTTAGAATCATACGATCATTGTTGATCTTATTGTGATCAACAATGACCACAAATTGCTTTTTCCACTAGGTGATCTTCCTTTTTCTCAGAATATTGTACATGTTAAAACTCATGTTTCCATCAATGAAAACACACTACCAATACTGTCAACACAATCCTAGTTTAAAAAGTTGGGAAGGATGCCTAGAGATTACTTGTGCTTCCCCGGTGTTGTGATGTGGAATTTTGATGCCTATTATAGTAACTTGGGTAGATTTATACTAGTCGAGCAGAGGGTATTTTGGAAGGTATAGGGAATAAGAGAGGGTGTTGTGGAGGATTGTGAGATAAGTAAAAAAAAACTAACAAGCTAAATTCGAGATAATGTTTCTTGGAGGAGGGGTGTATGCCATGCCCCATGTTATTATTATTAAATATAAATAATAATAATATCAGGAATATGATATTTCTCCTAAAATGGTCATAATAAATACTTATTGGAATAAATAATAATAAAGAAGTATATAATAATTATCATAAAGGGGGTCATAATAAGTATTTATAATGGATATTAGGGTAATTAAAGAGAATGTTAAAACAAGTAACCCCAATTAATGGATAAACCCTAAAATATAATAATGGACCCTAAGGATTGGGTTCTTTACCACATATGGAATCTATATAAAGATGGAAAAGGACATCTCTTTTTGGCACATCTCTCTTCGGTTGAAGCTATAGACAGGGTAAGGAAAAGGATTCAATGGCATGGTAGATTGAGGGCTTGAGGGTGAACTTCTACTAAATATTAGAGTAGAAAGGTTTATGGTTGGGTGGAGAGTCATCCCCCCACTTTTTGTTTCTATTGAAGGTCAAGGATCAGGGTATGGGTGCATTTATGAAGTTAGCGGGTTGGAGGCAAGTCGGGTTATTCAAGATAGGTAATATCCTCACCCTTGCACATTGATAAAATTTCATTAGGGTTTCCTTAATTAAAATTTATTGTTTATTTAATTGGACAATGTATGTATTTATCTTTATTTTAACTTTGGGACATTATTTATAGAGTAAAAATTCATAAATAATGGACTGAAAAAATATATATATGAATAAATTTTGTATTAGTATATTAGAAAGATATTGAATGATTTGATCAAAATAATAGCCATATGATTCTTTTCATTTAAACATGTCCTTAGTTTTCCCATGGGTTTCCTGTGTTGGTGATTACAGGTGTAGGTGCCAGTGCAGTAATTAGGATGCCATTTTCAAAAATCGGGTTGAGTGGCGTGTCAAAAATTGATGTATCTACATATGGTATATATTAGATTAACGTGATGTGTTTAAAAGGAAAACAATGACAAAGGTAATGATTTTGTAAAACCAAAGAAATGTGAAATCACAGTAAATGAATCTCATTTTGAATCTTGGTTGGTGCAGCATTGCTAATGGTTTAGCTGGTAGATAGTTTTAACCATCCCTACAAGCTAGTAATAATCAATCTCTCTAGACAATAAGGAGAAGCAAGATAAATTCAAGTAGAAGTAAATTATTATTAGATGTAAATGACTATTAAGGGAGAAAGAGAAGTGAGATATTTATAAAGGGTTGAAAGTAAATACACCTCCCTTGTGTTTCAACCATTAACGACAACAAATCAGCTAATTGTTTAATTGTTTTCTATGCAAGATTTGAGTTTGAATGATTGAATCTTTATCGGTGTTTTTTTTGAAAAAACAATAAATTAAGATTACAATATCCATGCATACTAATTGTTCCATATCTCTCCCTGAAACTATAAGTGAGTCTGAATCCAAAGAGAGATTATAAAAATATCTGACCTTCCATAACCAATCTCACATTCCTCTCTATGATGTGATGAATCATGTTGTGTATATGAGTGTATATGAATCATGCTCTATGCTTATCTTTTTGTCAATATTTTTTTCCATGTGGTACTTAAGAGCGGTTTCCTTAGAGTGAGCATGAATATTTCTTATTGCATCATCTATATTATCCTTTAGTGTTATTGAAAATTGTATTTGTAGGCTGGATCCCTCACATTTATTTCATTCATCAAGACCTAATTGGTATCATGGATTGAACTTTTAGAGACAAGGATTCTTGGGTAAAATTGGCCTACGGAGAAATCATAATTCACCTTTTTGAAAAAAATGTTTTTTTGAATTATACATACGAAAAAGGCCTCATCATGAAAACAATAATGCCATGAATCCCATTTTTTTGTGAGGAATAATTATGTTTAATTTACAATGTCATATAGACATAATGATGTATACCATTTATTTGAGATCCTCATTGAATGTTGATATTTTGGGATCAGAATTACTAGGTTTTGCACCAAAATTTAGGTTCCACACCTTGCTTAGCCTCAATTTTTGTGAGACCTAAATCTGGATAAAATATTTGAGTCTAAAATATTTAGAAAAATCAATAATTTAGTGACACATGAATTTTATTCATTTATTCTTCGAAATTTTGAAGTTTCTTTAAGAAGCGCACCCCAAAATTAGGGGGTTGCACCACATAATACTGAATTCCTTCAGCTTAGGTGATAGCGTTGAGGGGTATTTATTCTACTACCCATGTATTTCACTTGATATCATCCACAACATAAATGGAATGTTGGTGGATGGCTTAATACTCAGTCATGTCACCAAATAAACAAGACCAAAGCCTGATCGATAGACATGGGAAATATTTTGAGAGCATACATATTTGAAACAATTTATTTGTGCTAGGGAACCATGAAAATTTTATTTTTTCAATATATAGTTATTAGATGGATCAATTAATAATCTATCAGAAATGCATGCAAGATTGGAGAAAAGTGCTTCCTCTAAATTCTAGAAGCACTATATTGGCCCGAATACATCAAGTTGTGGTGGTGGATAGTATTTGAGAGTGGTTTCCATTATGTATATAGATAATTTCAACATTATAAATCTTTGAATATCCTTGTTATGGTGTGGGTATATTGGTTTTGTGAAGACTTAATTTACTTGTGGGATGGGAGCATTAATATTTTTGTGTGTTTATTTTACACTAGGGATTTTCACCATAAGGTTAAACTCAAAAAAGGTCTTTACTGTAACATGATGAGTTTAATTATAGTATATTAGCTGATATTTATATAACTTACTCAACATGTATATTGATTTTGATTTTGACATCTATCCGCATTACTATCGTAAGGCAAAGTTGCATCAAAAAGCTTATTTTCACATGATGTGTGGTATATTATAAAAGTTCATGAAATTTCAAGTTGTTTTGATGTGGAATATAAATAGATAATTGATTCTTTTATTGGGTTTTCTCAAACAATATATTGTGAATTCTATGTTTTTTAAGTTGATTTAGACAAAACAGAAGGCCAAAGAAGGCCAAAGATAAGCTTGCCTTAATATTGAAGCTAGAAATATTGTACAAAGTTACAAACATTTGGTGGAATTTTCTAGAAGGTTTTCATAGTTAAATCTATTTTCTAGGCATGATAATAGTTAGTAAGAATATCTCGGGTTGTGTCGGTTATATTGTACTCTTGGACTTGGTGTTAATATATTGATATTCTATGACATTCAAGGAGAAAAATGGTTCTTGTATTACAATCTTGTTTCTTTTAAGCTAAACTAAAATGCATCAAGTCATAATGGCTTGAGCCATAGCAACCATGAGCTTCAAACTCAATGATCATGATGCTAGTAAAGTGACAAAGACACTTGGATGGACAGGTGGTGATTATTGTGGGGAAACAATTTGAAAAGCGCTTTCATGGGATTGAATATTATTTCATATACCCTTGGATAAACACATGTCTACCTATTGAATAACCTGACTTACCTTCAACCTGTTGAATTCATAAATGTAGCCATACCATAATACTTGACATGAAACAACAACATAAAGTGGGGGGGTGACTCTCCAGCCAACCATAGACCTTGCTACTCTAATATTTAGTAGAAGGCCACCCCCGAGCCCTCAATCTACCATATCAGTGAATCCTTTTCCTTGCCCTCTCTATATCTTCATCCAAAAAGAGATGTGATAAAAGGAGATGTACCTTTCTCATCCTTTTCCATCTTTATATAGAGTCCATCTATGGTAAAGAATCCAATCCCTAGGGTCCATTATTATACTTTAGGGTTTATTCATTACTTATGGTTACTTATTTTACCATTCTCTTTAATCACCCTAATATCCATAATAAATGCTTATTGTGACCCCCTTTAGGAGAATTATTATATACTTATTTATTATTATTGATTCCAATAAATATTTATTATGACCATTTTAGGAGAATTATTATATTCTTGATATTATTGTTATTTATATTTAATAATAATAATATGGGATCTACCAACATGAGTGTAGGGTTAAACCACTATCCAAGACCTGATTGTGAGAAGGAAATACTACACTAGCTAATTGCAAAAGAGAGAGAGGAAAGAGAAAAATATAACCAATCTTCACACATACGAGACTAAGAAACCAACTCTAATCACAATGTATTAATCCTTAATAATGAGTACAATATATAAAACTCTCCACATGAGGAGAAATGCACTCTAGGTTGGGATTTCCATGTGCATGCTCAAGTAGAAAATCAACCACTCCCACTTCCAATAGTTAAATAAAGTCAAAAGTTGCTAATAATAAGAAAAAGGTCAAATATTTGGTTTAAACTCAAGTAAGAACTCCACATGCATTCATCATGCATTCTACAATAGAAAAAATATCATAATATGCATATAAGTTGCATGTGTCTCCTCACATGCATGCATGCTACATGCAAGAGTATATGCATATCGCTCCTTAGTTGCATGCATGGTGCATGCAAGTGTGTCTAGATGTGGATCCTAATATGCATGCATGGTGCATGCAAAAGTGCCTGCATCTAGCTCCTAATATGCATGCATGGTGCATTCAAAAGTGTTTGCATGCATGGTGCATGCAAAAGTGTCTGCATGTATGCATAGTGCATGCAAAAGTGTCTTCATGTGATTCTGAGAAATTAAGTATGTCACTGAGTATGTAGTTGAGCATCTATCCCAACAACCCCCTTGAAACACAACCGAGGTGTGCACAATGATGGGTCCTGACAATATGAATCCATGTTAAGTAGTCATGTACAAGTATGGATGCATAAAAACTGAACAAAAGTGAGGTAAAGAAAGAAAACCCAATGGGAACAAACCCCCACCCCTCAAAATATGTTGCTAACATGAATGAAGAAGGAAACTGCATCAAAAGGAAAGGAAGTTTGCCCATAACATATCCTTCACCCCACAGATACCTTGCAACTTTGCAAGTTTATTCTCGGTGAAGATTTTATTGAAGATGTAGGCATATGTGCGGATATTATTAAGTATATGCACCCGTGCGATGTCTAAATATATCCACTTTGTCTTACTATAAATAAGAAGATCTAAATCCCCTTCATTCATGGAAAGTTTTGGTGAAATTGTGAAAATCACATGGCTTTTTCTGGAAAAACCCTAAAAAACTATCGAATTTAAAATTTCAATAACTTCACTTCTCGAACTTTGTTTTAGACGATTGTTTTTTTTAAATTGGGTATTTTTTTTTAGAGAAATTCAAATATCCAATTGTTTCCTGCAAATTCTTCTTAGAAAGTGTTAGAAGTGAATCTGAAGTGTGTGGCCCCCTTTTTCACTTCTAAGATGCATACATGGGAGTCTCTGCATGTGGCTCTTGGGATGAATGCATGGCACATGGAAAAGTGTTTGCATGCAGCTCCTAAGATGCATGCATGATATATTCCACATGTGTTTCGCAAAATAGATCTAAAGTGGAGTAGACATCATCTCGAATAAATAGAATAAAAAGTTGTGCAAATACCTATGTTGAAGGCTCTTGAAACTAAGAGGCTTGATACTTCGGTGGATTTTTTGTTGGCTCTATATTGTCAAAATTATGCATGAAATCTTCAAATTATTCCTTATTCCCGAATAGAACCTCCAATTTGGTCCATAGTTAATCCGGAGTTGAGAGTGATTCCTCCTCTACATGATATTGTAGTTCAAAAGAAATAGACATGTAGATAAGTCCAAGAGCCATGTCTTGTCTATTGAGAAAATCATTTTTCTCGTCGACAGAATCAGGCTCTTCTTATGTTCCTATGGTGACCCTATACAAACACTGCTTCAAAGTAGAAGATCTATCCTGGTATTCCACTCAAAGTAATTGAAGGGTCTCAACATCAGCGACAAAGATGATTGATCCATAGTTCTTTGTGGTCTGTCCAATATAATCCATAAACCTGCAATAAAAGTGAATACTCCCTCACAATATTGGCTTTGATAACATGTAGGATTAAACCACAATCCAAGACCTAATTGTGAGAAGGAAATACTACACTAGTTAATTACAAAAGAGAGAGAGGAGAGAGAAAAATAGAATCAATCTTCACACATAAGAGGCTATGAAACCAACTCTAATAACAATGTGTTAATCCTTGATAATTAGTACAATATATAGGAATCTCCACATGAGGATTAATGCACACTAGGTTGGGATTTCCATGTGCATGATCAAGTATAAAAACAACCTCTCCCACTTGCAATAGTTAACTAAAGTCAAAAGTTGCTAATAATAAGAAAAAGTTCGAATATGCACTTTAAACTCAAGTGAGAGCTCCACATGCATTCATCATGCATTCCACAATAGAAAAAATCTCCTAACATGCATGCACGTTGCATGCAAGAGTATCTACATGTGCCTCCTTAAATGCATGCATGTCACATGCAACAGTGTTTTCATGTAGCTCCTAATATCCATGCATGACACATGCAAAATTGTCTGCATGTAGATACTAAGATGCATGCATGACACATGCAAAAGTGTTTGCATGCATGCATGGTGCGTGCAAAAGTGTCAACACGTGATTTTGAGAAAAAGAGTATGTCACTTAGTATGTAGTTGAGCATGTACCCAAAAATGACGACTTAGACATTTGAATTTCTGAAGTCTGTAGGCACTCGAAACTCAAAACATTGTTGTTGGTTTTCCCAAGGTGTTTCCCCCTGAAGGAGTCTGTAAGGGTTGTGTTCTTGGGAAGCATCATCGGACACCATTTAACTTTCAAAAAGCATGGAAATCATAAAACCTACTAGAGTTGGTTCATAGTGATGTTTGTTGCATAAATCTACTTTCATTAGTAGGTGCAACATATATTTTTAATTACATTGATGATTTCTATCATTTCACATGGGTGTTTTTCTTGAAGATAATGACGTTGTCTTTGAAAATTTCAAGGATTTATGGGCCTTTACTAAAAAGAAATGTGGTTGAACCATCAAGTTCTTGATATCCGAAAATGATGGTTAGTATGAAAATCGCCCTTTTGAAGAATACCTTCTTTGATCCGGTATTGATTGACAGTGGTCAATTCTTCACACTCCTCAACGGAATGGCATTGCAAAATGTAAGAATCAAATGCTATTTGAAATAGCGATATGTCTTTTATAGGGTAAAGATATACCTCCTCGATTCTTGGATGAAGTACTATACTATGAAAATTAATTGTTCAATCACATCTCGACTAGAGTTGTTTTTTCAATGACTCCAGTCGAATGATGGTATGGAAATAAGCCTTCACTTTTCCACCTCTGTGTGTTTGGAAGTGTTTCCTGGGATCACATTCCTGATGATTGTATAAATAAGTTGGATGAAAATACTCACTATTTCATCATGATGGGATACTCAAAAGAGTCAAAATCCTATCGACTCTTTGATCGTGTCAAATGGAAAATAATTATCAGACGAAATGTACGGTTTGATGAGAATTGTCCTGGTATTTAGTTGTTGAATGCCTCCTTCATATTACTACAAGAGGATCCCATTTATTTTTTCTCTGAAATTGGATCTCTTGTTCCACACTTTATTCCTTCGAATGGATAGTCTACTTTCTCCCTATTTCGACTAGACAGTCGACTTCTGAGTCGACTAGTCCAATGTCCTATGTTTCTTCTAGTCCGTCAACTAAAGACTCTCTGACTTATGATCATCCTGTTGAAGTGAAACATAGTTCACATGTTTTGTGTCTACCCAAATGTGTTACCAAGACAATTGAAGATATTGGAGCTGATGCTTGAGATGCCTCCTCTAAACGATAGACTCAAAGATAAAAGAAGCATGCCAGTGTTTCCTTGATGACTTGTGTACTTGATCTGATCCTATTACCTACTCATATGTTGAAGGATGACCTGAATGGGAGGAGGTCATGTAGAAATAAATCAATTCTTTGTCAAATAATCATACTTTGGATTTAGTTCCCCGACGAAAAGGAAAGAACATTGTGAAGTGTCGATGGGTCTACCACACCAAATTTAGCTCTGAAGGTGTTGTTGATCAACATAAAGCTCACCTGGTTGTGAAGGCATTTTTTCAACAAGAAGGCATCGACTACACTGAAACCTTTTCCCGTGTTGCAAAAATGAACTCTAGTTGACTAATTCCTTCCCTTACTTCTCATTTTGGATGGTAAATCCATAATAAGGATGTGAAGAGTTATTTTCTTCATGGAGACCAATGGAAAGAAATTTTCATGGAAAAACCACTTGGTTTTGTGACAGATTCAAATTTGTTTTGTAGAATCAAGAATTCACTTTTGGTTTGAAGCAGGATCCCCACTCTTGGTATGCTATGATCGAAAATATCTTTCTTAGACTTGGTTTCAAACGGTGTGAATTTGATCACAAATTATATGTACTCCATACCAATGGAGACACTTTGATTGGTTCTCTATATGTAAATGACTTTCTCGTGACTGTAAATACTAATGATCTCATCCTTAGATAGAAGAAACAACTTGTTGACTCCTTTGACATGACATATCTTGGCACTTTGCATTATTTTTTGGGTCTTCAAGTATTACCACTTTGTGATGGATTTTTCATTTATCAAAGTAAATATGTGATGGATCTATTGACACATTTTAGGATGGTTGATCACAAGCCTTTTGCTACTCCTTTTTATTATGGAGTAAATCTTACAAAAACATGTCAAAAACTCATAGTCGATGCTACACTCTATCGACAATTAGTCAACAACCTTACTGATCTTACTCATAATCGAACAGAAATTTCCTTTGATGTTAGTGTGGTTTCTAGGTTTATGTAGGACCCTAAATAAATCCACTGGAAAGTAGTTAAACAAATTGTTAACTATCTTAATGGTACCACTCATTTTGGTATCAAGTATTGTCGAAGTTTATGTTTTCTAGTCAACTTCACTGACTTCAACTGGGTTGGAGAGGATTATGATCAAAAGTCCACTTTTAGCTATGTGTTTCTCTATAGCACTAAGCCTTTGGTTTGGTAATGCAAGAAACATAACATAGCCTCTTTGTCAACTACATAAGAAGAATATCATGGCATCATTCAAGAAGGTACTGAAGTAATATGGATTCACCAAATTTTGGGAGAGCTTGGACTTCCTACTTAGACCTTGACTAAATATATTGTGATAACTAGAGTGTTATACAAGTTGTTGACAATACTACGTCCCATAGTATATGAAGCATGTTGAGCTCCATGCTCACTATTTGAGACAGTCGATTCATGAGAATGTTGTCTCCCTTGAATATTGCAGAACAAATGACCAGGTTTTTGATATCTTCACCCAACCTTTAGTTGAAGCTATATTAATCAATCTCTACATGATGCTTGGGCTTCAGGAAGCTGCAATTATGGGGTCATTTCATAATGACGTAATTTCACCTCATAAATCTCCATAGATGTGTTCTTATGGGTGGGTGTTGTAACATCAAGAATTGATGGTTCATCACACATCTCATGGGTTCAGTTCGTCGAGAGGTCAATCTACATATGGATAAAACTAGTCGAGTGATTGAATAGAACACTAGACCAATCAAACGAGTAGTAGACATGCCTATCAGTCAAAAAATAAACCAGTGGTTGAAGATAGTCAGGTGGTGGATCAACCAACCCATCAATCGACTACGAGTTGGACACATAGGTGGTTAGGTCCAGCATCCTTGTCAAGTTGAATCAACAAAGAGGATTTGGTGAAGTCAACTCTAATATTCGACAGTTACATGTGGACAATATCTTTCGGATTCTATGGAAGTTGGTTAGATATTAAGGTGATAAAAAGAAGACCTCTTGGTTCATTATCAACATGGAGATTGTGCAATAGATCATGCATATCAATCTATGAAACATCCACTACGATCTTCTTATCACAATGTTCTCTTCTTAAGTGTTGTAATGGTGTTTTTAGACACCACCTTTATCTTTGAAATACTTTTGTTCCTCTTCGATTACCTGAAGTACTTTGTTCTCTATTTCATTTCATGTTATACCCTATTCCCCAACAATAACAAAGTGTTGATTAGAGATCATGTATTCCCTATACTTCATTATCATATATGACTCTTGTAAATGAGATATAATCAGATCGTACCCTTCAGAAATAGACATGGGATATGAAAAAAAATCAAATATTTCTTGGTATGAAGGTTTTTGGCTTTCAAGAATATATAATGAATATGCATGAGTCTTTGAAAGAAATCATCCACGGATTCATTTTTGAGCCTATGGATTTCTTCAAGTTCATTAAAGAGTTAATCATAAACTTAATCTACATGAGCAACGATAAAGACTTGCATGAATTATTTTCAACTATGAATCGATTTCACTAGAAATGTCCTAAACTAGGCTTTAATTTGTCCTTCAAATGCGAGGATAAATAATCATAAAATTTCAATATTCCGAACAATCTTAAGATTTTATCGAGTGATGTTAAACGGATTGAGATGCATGAATGTAAAGACATGCCCTTCACGATGGAACTTTGAGTTTGAAAATAGATTAACTGTCTCAACTAAGATGCCCTTGATGGGTCTCGAAATACTCAAAGGGTCATCCCATACAGAGATACGAAGAGGAGCGTTGGGCTAGTTAAAACAATTTAATGAAATGACTCCACATGGACATGCTTTTCATCTGACCCTCCTTCTAGAACCAATTTTGTTGATGTAGGAAAAATTACCTTTGTCAAAAACATGGGTTACCCCTGATAAGAAGTCCCAATTATATCTCTCATTGTTTGGAATAGGGAACCCATTTGCATTCTGGCCCGGAAGCCTTTTCTAGTTTTGGGTTCATCGGTTGCGGGCTAATCCACTGATGAATATTTTATAAGATAAGGAATGAAATGCAACTAATATATTATGCATGTGTCTAGAAAAAACTAAGGTAACTAAAAATAAAATATAGAACCACCCATGCTCCCGTCAATGGCCTAGGAAATAGCTCACAGAGAGCAAGGACAAGAATATGAATAAATAACTGCAAACATAGAATAATCTAGCATTCAAAAAATCATTTATGATTCTATGCCTACAAATTTAGACAAATACTCTTCGAAGAACAGAAATAAGAATGCACCCATCATACATAAGAGTAGTCTACAATATTAAGTACATCCTTACACAACCCAAGTGTTGAGACAAAGGGAAAAGGAATAGTCCAAAATACGTCCAACACGAGAATCAGAGCTCTCTAGAAAATAGCTTGGCCAAACTGACTTCTCTTCATTAAAAGATTCAGTAATACTACATGACAGTTCAAAAAGCCAAAATCCCCTTACTTTGATACAATCTCTGTATATATTGAAGTTCAAAGTGAATCTTGGACTTTCTACTTCTCCTGATGACCTTTCATCTACAAACTTGTATCATTCCTTCGTAATGATGAGAGAACAAGGACATAAATGTTTATGATTTAATGTTTAATATGCATTTACATTTTGAATTTGTCTTTTAGTGCCATTGGGCCATCATAGATTCTTTCCGCAGTGCACCTTACCCACCATGAAGATTGGTCTTGACGTTTGAAAACTCTTCCCCCTCCAAGTTTGATATTCAACCATCATGGGATTCAAAAAATTTCTTCGATCAATTGAGTTTGATTCCCTTTCATTGCTCCCTTTTCGCTACGATTTTCTTTTGTTGTTGTTTCTCTATCATCTATGGCAATAGATCATGTTTGCAAGGGTACTACTACATATTGGTAGATTTCCTTGATGTGTGGCATTTGTTCCTTCATGGTTTGATTCCCTCGCATGTTTCCTATCTGGATTGCTCAGTACAACCTTCTTTTAGCATTGGTACCTAGAACCATTCAACATGCAAAAAATGAGTGACTCAAAGTAACCTAGAAGGAAACTATTAAAACCATGCATTTGAACCTATATAACTGAAATATTGATTAATTAAGAGTTCGTATATGCTTCCCTGAATTAGGTTCCTATTTTCTCTGCTCATGGTTGAGGTGTTGTGTTCTTCAAAGTTGTTAACAATTTGTCAGATATTAATCCTAAAAACTGTGAACAATTGGTGTGGAATTTCTCAAATCATATCACCGTGAAGTTGTATAACTTGGAAATTCCTTTCCAACGGTATAAGGAATGCATGAAACGAACATCCAAGTCAAAAGTTATGGCCAAAATATGAAAGATAGTTTGGTAGGGTCATGTCACTATATCAACAAGAAAATCACGAATTGTTGTATCACAAGGAAAGGCACGAACTATTGTATTAGCAAGAAAGGAACTAACTACTCCAGTATGTATCGACAAAGAAGGCACAAACTTCTCTTGTTTGTATTGGTGAGGATCAAGTGATTAGCTCTCGTACTAAGTTTATCAACGAGAATTAGGTGACTCCTTTTTTGGCGAGTAGATGGTTGAGGCAAGTCTCACAGCATTGAAAGAACTTGCAAATGATCATTGCAATATCAAGGCCTAGTTCATGTCTTCATGTCATCAGTGTTGTGTGTACACTTGGATTGAGTCATTGTGCATTGGTTTGATCATAGAGAAGGTATGTGTGGGGTTCAATTAGAAAAGTTGAATGTTTTTATAAACATTTAGGAGGAGGTGTCATGGGTTGTGGCTCCTCCCCCTCCTTCTCCAACTCGCCGTACCAAACACCAATCATAAAAAACCTTCCAACCGTTCCTATTAAAACTTTGTTGTGTCATCGTTTAAATGTGTGATTGGCATCAACGTATTGGCAAAGTTTACACCAACTTGGACGGTGTATTCATGACGTATCAACAAGTTTTACATCAACTCAATGAGTGTGTATTGGCCTAGATCAACTCATTGCTTCCGGTATGTGTTTTCATGTTGGGTAAAGGAGCACTACTGACATTATCAATATCAACGATAATGTCAGTGGACTCGCAACTATTTCCTTCACTCTTTAGGTCGGTTATTAATACCATGAGTGATAGAAATTCTTTCTGAAACACTAATCGGTTCTCAAACTCATGTGAATTATATTCACAGGTAGATATTTAACGCAGACGAATACAAGGACATAATATATATGGCAGGGAGGCTTCTCATGAAATGCGCAAATATTGCTGGAACTTCTTGTGAAGACTTGTACAACTCTGCTACCATTGTTCCCGGTATTGTACGGGCCTCCATGTTCACAACTCCTTCGAGTGTACCGGAGCCAATGTTCTCAACTCCTTCAGTAGCATTCTTGGCATGGCCGCTGGTTGAGTATGTTTGTTTGAGTGAGGAGGAGAGTAAGGGGGACGTGTGCATTTTAAAAGGGACAACGTGGAGGGTGGTGCATGGGCCATGGGCCCTCCTCTCCAAGTAAAACTTGAAAACTTTATTAAAACCCTTCCCCACATGATCTATGTGATGTGGCTCATTTAAAACCTCATTTGATGTAAACTTTGGATTTAAAATTTGATTTTAAATTTAAAATATTGTTCTTTAAAATAATTTGAGTATGCTGATTGATTACCCCGTTGAAGAAGATTTCAAAGGGACATTCGATTGAGGTACCATTTTTTTTTGTGACATGAAGAGTGGAGAGATGCTTTGAGTGACATAGTTTACCATGCTATTCACACATTCCATCGATGTCACTGCTAATGATGATGGTTTCAGAAAGAATTCACTAGCGATCATTTTGGCACTTTTGGGCCTTAGATTTTGATTCCTTCACTTACATTGGAATCATAATTGTGTAAATTATACAGTTGGCCTATTTTGGGGATGAAAAATACACTTTGAAAAATGTTCAAAAATTGTGAACAAAGACGTTTTTAATGAAAGTTTGGGTCTCATTCTTGTTGTTTCTTTGCTCGAACTTAGTTCCATTAGTTCCTATGTTATATCTGATGTGTAGGATCTCAACTCATCCATTGGAGCATAGGTCATCTATCAAGGGATTGGACATATAATTATGTGAAAACAACCAAGTGACGTTTGGAGCACTTGGCCATGTTTAGGAGCTAGGAGGACCAATTTTCTTTTAATATGCAATTCAGAGCCAGTGTGAGTCTAATAGATGTTGAAACTAACCATCTGATAATAGATGAAACTTTCATGATCATGGTTAGTTATAAAGTTAGGAAGCACAAAGTATATAGGATGGTTTGGTATGTGCAATGAATGTTGTTGGCGACACAAACAGACTGATCACAATTGCAACATGAGGTAGACCGAGCAAGGTAAGTAATAATTTATTAGTTATCCAGTAAGGAATGAGAAGATTAATAATTTGAAATGATAGGAACCTAATTGATGGGCACAATGAGGAGGATATGAGCTTGATAAGAATAGGAGATTCCTCAAGATGAAAGCGTGTCGCTGACAAGGTCTATGTCAGCGAGGAAAAAAAGATCATTTTTGATATAGTCAATGTAGATGAGGGGTCACAAATTTTCTACTACAACATTAGCAACAGAAGAGGGAAACTCACTGACAAGCAATGTGTCAGAGAGGAAGAGATGAACCTCATCGATGCAATGTGTTAGCACTTAAAATTACATTCGCAAATACACCTTGTTGCAATAATGTTGTGGTTCTTGTAGCATGCAAAAGATCACTTCTACAAGTGCGCTATTAGGAGTCGATAAAAAGTTCCAATTGTTACTGGTATTATGCAGGTTTATTATTGGGTTTTAGAAGTTTAATTATCCCCTCGAGATTTTATAATATTTTTGTAATTTCTTTATTAAAATATAAAAAATGAAAATTGGGCATTATGGTCAGCGATCCCAATATC
>JZKD02S0680366.1:0-15347 GCA_000966675.3 Picea glauca | reverse complement strand
TGAATTTCGGGTCTCTGTCAGACACAATCGTTTTAGGAATTCCGTGCAATCGTGCCACTTCCTTTAGGAAAATATCAACAACATCTGCTTCCTTGTGAGTAGTTTTCGGTGGAATAAAATGGGCAGCTTTTGTAAGTTTGTCCACCACTACCATTATCGAATCATGTAGCTTGGTTTTTCTAGGCAATCCCGTAATAAAATCCATCGTTACTACTTCCCACTTCCACTCAGGAATAGGTAAAGGTTGCAGCAACCTTGCTAGGTGCCTATGCTCACCTTTAACTTTCTGGCACTCCATACATTTGGCGATGTATTCAGCGATCTCTTTCTTCATACCCGGCCAAAAGTAATGTCTCTTGACCACTGCTACTTTTTTCTGATACCCAGGGTGCCCTGCATAAGGCACATTATGCATCTCCTACAAAATGATTTGTTTCAAGCACTAGACATTGGGTACAAAAATTATGTTCTTGTACAACAGTATTCCATTTGTTTCCAATTTATAATTTTCCATCTTCTGTGGCATCTTACCCTGCTGTAGCTTGGCTACCAATTCTCTGTACTGCAAATCTACATTTGCAGCCTCCAGAATTCTTCTTTTAATATCATTCTGATACATTCTAGTGGTTGTAGCATGTAATTCATGCACCCTCCTGCTGAGTGCATCAGCCACTTTATTCTCCTTTCCTTTGATATGCTTGATCTCAAAGTCGTACTCACACAAAAATTCCAGCCACCTACTTTGTCTAGCATTTAAGGTTGGATGATCAAACAAATATTTTAGACCATTGTGGTCTGTTCTTAATTCAAATCTCCTTCCCATGAGGTAATGTCTCCATTTACTTAGAGCGTGAACGATTGCTGCCAACTCCAAATTGTGAGTGGCATAATTCTTTTCATGCTCTTTCATATTACAAATCCATTCTGATTGAGAAATATTCCCATCCCTTCTTTACACGCATCTGTGCACACCACGAAATCCACATTTGGATCTGCAATCCTCAATATTGGAGCGTTGGTTAACAACTGCTTCAATTGTTGGAAAATTTTCTCACACTCTTCAGTCCACTGAAACCTTTTCTCCTTCCTTTGCAAAGAAGTGATAGGGTGATCTATCTTTGAGAACCCTACGATAAACCTTCTGTAATAGCCTGCTAGACCCATAAAGGATCTAACTTCCGCCACATTCCTTGGTGCTAACCATTCTCTGATGGCCTCAACCTTCTCAGGGTCCACGACGATCCCTTCTTTTGAAATAATGTGTCCCAATTAATGGATTTGCCTTTGATAAAATGAGCATTTGCTCAACTTGGCATACAATTGGTGTTCTCTCAACACTTGCAGCACCATCCTCAGTTGTTGTTCATGCTCTTCCTCTGACTTGGAATACACCAAAATGTCATCTAGGAAGACTATGAAAAACTTGTCTAGATAGTCCCTGAATACACCATTCATCAAGCACATAAAAACAACAGGTGCGTTCGACAACCCAAATGGTACCACTGTGAACTTGTAATGACCATAACTTGTTCTAAAGGCGCTCTTGCTAATGTCTTCATCCTTTATTCTTACCTGGTGATATCCCAATCYGAGATCTATCTTYGAAAATATTTTCACACCTTTCAATTGATCGAAAAGATCATCGATCCTTGACAAAGGATACTTGTTCTTGACAATTACTTTGTTCAACTGTCTGAAATCAATGCACAACCTCAACGTCCCATCCTTCTTCTTCACGAACATGACCAGGGCACTCCAAGGTGACATGCTTGGGCGAATGTACCCCTTCTTTAGAATTTCTTCAAGCCCCAATTGCAACTCTTTCAGCTCTGGCATACTCATTCTATAAGGAGCTTTCGACACTGGAGCTACTCCATGCATCAAATTTATAGAGAAATCGATATCTCTCTTCGGAGGTAGTTTGGGTACCTCCTGAAATACGTCTTCAAACTCTGTTAGTACCACATGGTATCCAATCTTTGAGACTTCATCTTTGGATGCTTCCTCCACACGGGCTGTAAACAATTGACAATATTTTCTGTAGCACTTCTTCAGCTGCATTGCTGAGATTTCTCTAACAACCACAACTTTGGGAATTCCTTGGATTGTTTTTCGATTCCCCTCCTCATCCAGGCATGTAAATTACTTGTTACGACAATATAGGAGGGCACGGTGTTGGCCCAACCAGTCCATCCCAATTAAACAGTCATAAGAGCCTAAAGGTAGAATATTCAATTTAGCCTTCGTGCTCAATCCCTTCATGTCCACCAGATAGGACTTAACCAACTCAGTGACTTTCCTCTTGGTCCCTGTAACCAACTGCACTAACCAAGACTTTTCATGTTTGCTTCTTGATAAATGCAAACTTTCCACCACTTATGGGTCTATATAACTATGGCTAGCCCCTGAATCAATTTAAATAATAAATGGTTGGTTTTTAATCATACCTTCCACTTCAATCATGTGCAACTAAAATTCAACTTGCTTGTTGTCTAGGGCCACATAGATCCTTGGCATTCTACTGCCCATGTCCTCCACTGTTTCATCTTGTTGAATATTATGGACAGTGCTTGCTTTTCCATCTTTATGAGGACAATATCTGTACTTGTGGTTCTCTTTACAGCCCCAACACTGAATGGGCATCTGTCTCATCCTTTGTTCTCCCACGTCAGCCATTCTCGGCTCTCTAAATGAAGGATGTCCTTGAGGACTATTGCCGAAAAAGGGTGGTTTATTTCCCTTCTGCCTATGTTCTTTCTTAAACTTCTTCTGGTCAACCCAAGCCTTCTGAAAGGTAGGCTTTTCTCTTTGTTGTTCATATAAGMATTTCGCTCTTCTTATTGTTTCTTCCATGGTCTTAGGATCATCATAYTGAATCTTGTCACCAATGGGAGGTGGCAATCCACTCAGATACCTCTGAATCTTGACAGCCTCATCTTTGATGAATGGAACATACTTCAGTAATTCCAAAAACCTTTGTTCGTATTCATCAATGGTCATGCTRCCCAGCTTGAGTTCGAAGAAMTCCTTCATCTTTCTGTCRTAGTRTCTTTTAGTMAGGTATTTCCTCTCGAAATACCTCTTGAATTCCTTCCATGTGATATCTTTCTCTCTAAYGTGYTGCACCTGCACAAGCTRATCCCACCACATGGATGMTTTTCCTTTTAGTTGATACATCRCAATTYTTCCTTCTACATGAGAGGAATAATTCTGCAGTTGGAAATATTTCCTCATGCCAAGCAACCATGTTTCGACATCTTCCTCCTTCTTATGTTTTCCATCAAACGTAGGAGGCTTAATCTTATTCATCTCCCCTTTCAATTCATCCACTCCATATCTTTGGTGCTTTCTGGTAGGATATGGGCTTGAACTACTGTGTGCTTCCCTACTGAAATGCTTTGGGGAGTAACGACAATGTCTGCTGACACTCCTTGATCTTCTTTTCCTCTCAGGGGTTCTGCGACTCTCTGTCTTGCTTGAGTCACTCTCCTTTTCCAATTTCATTTCTATTCTTTCCAGACTCTTGAACATCCTTAAGTTGAATTGACCCTACCTATCCCTGACTTTCATGAGCTTTCAACTATTAGCTCGGCGATCCTGGGTATCTTTCTGCAATCTTTCAATGATTTTCATCATATGTCCTTCCTTATCCAATTCTCTTCCGTTCCCATTGGGGTTCGATCCTTCGACTCCCAAGTTGACATCCCTTCCTTCTCTTTCATTCTCTAAATTGGAGGCAATCAACACCTCTTCCATTTCTATACTCAGGGTTGATTCATGGCTATCCTGACACTCATTGATCTCTGCACACACAACGTCCAGTCAACCAAAGTTTGTCAAGCCTTAAACCCTTAATAAAACTACAACATTCATAAACCAACGCGAATAAGAAAACGTTTTGATTCCATGAATTTTCTGAGCTCTATTTATCTCTGCAATTTCCGATGATAGCCCCCATTTTCTTAGTCCCCAACCCATGCGTCCACAGGACATGATCAAACGCTAAATTGTTAGGTGCTACAAGGCTCTCCAAACGAAACTTTGGGTTTCAGGATTTCAGGGCTTCGGGGTTTCGGGTTTCGGGGCTTCGGGGTTTTGGGTTTTGGGGTTTTTGGTCCCGAAGGTTCCCTCACTCGCTTCCCTCTCCAACTCTTGATGTCCAAAAATTCGATTTCCTTACCCTCCGGGCCCACAACACAGCTTTCGCCCACCAAGGTAGTGACACATAGTGTCCTTAAGAAGGTCCACCTCACTCCCAGTGATGTCAGGGAGCCCCGCTACCTTCACTTTTCGTTTCGGAGTTTCGGGCATCAGGAGTTCGTGCATCTACACATCTCGAACTTCCATTTGCCAAAATTATGAAATTACGGTCTATTCATCTACTTGATCCAACAATCAAGTTCCTCTCCTATGATCTACGGTGTAGATCATTTCGGGATTTTGGGGTTTCGGTTTTCGGTAACCGGGAGTTCACAATGCAGCGACTCGAAATCTCTTGTTGCTTCAATCCCCGAATTCTGATACACGAGTTCTTGTACAAGATCCAATGATCCTTGATGATTTGGATCTAACGGTCTAGATCTTTTCNATACATCACAATTCTTCCTTCTACATGAGAGGAATAATTCTGCAGTTGGAAATATTTCCTCATGCCAAGCAACCATGTTTCGACATCTTCCTCCTTCTTATGTTTTCCATCAAACATAGGAGGCTTAATCTTATTCATCTCCCCTTTCAATTTATCCACTCCATATCTTTGGTGCTTTCTGGTAGGATATGGGCTTGAACTACTGTGTGCTTCCCTACTGAAATGCTTTGGGGAGTAACGACGATGTCTGCTGACACTCCTTGAACTTCTTTTCCTCTCAGGGGTTCTGCGACTCTCTGTCTTGCTTGAGTCACTCTCCTTTTCCAATTTCATTTCTATTCTTTCCAGACTCTTGAACATCCTTAAGTTGAATTGACCCTACCTATCCCTGACTTTCATGAGCTTTCAACTATTAGCTCGGCGATCCTGGGTATCTTTCTGCAATCTTTCAATGATTTTCATCATATGTCCTTCCTTATCCAATTCTCTTCCGTTCCCATTGGGGTTCGATCCTTCGACTCCCAAGTTGACATCCCTTCCTTCTCTTTCATTCTCTAAATTGGAGGCAATCAACACCTCTTCCATTTCTATACTCAGGGTTGATTCACGGCTATCCTGACACTCATTGAACTCTGCACACACAACGTCCAGTCAACCAAAGTTTGTCAAGCCTTAAACCCTTAATAAAACTACAACATTCATAAACCAACGCGAATAAGAAAACGTTTTGATTCCATGAATTTTATGAGCTCTATTTAGCTCTACAATTTCCGATGATAGCCCCCGTTTTCTTAGTCCCCAACCCATGCGTCCACGGGACATGATCAAACGCTAAATTGTTAGGTGCTACAAGGCTCTCCAAACGAAAATTTGGGTTTCAGGATTTCAGGGCTTCGGGGTTTCGGGTTTCGGGGCTTCGGGGTTTTGGGTTTTTGGTTTTTTGCTCCTGAAGGTTCCCTCACTCGCTTCCCTCTCCAACTCTTGATGTCCAAAAATTCGATTTCCTTACCCTCCGGGCCCACAGCACAGCTGTCGCCCACCAAGGTAGTGACACATGGTGTCCTTAAGAAGGTCCACCTCACTCCCAGTGATGTCAGGGAGCCCCGCTACCTTCACTTTTCGTTTCGGAGTTTCGGGCATCAGGAGTTCGTGCATCTACACATCTCAAACTTCCATTTGCCAAAATTATAAAATTACAGTCTATTCATCTACTTGATCCAACGATCAAATTCCTCTCCTATGATCTACGGTGTAGATCATTTCGGGATTTTGGGGTTTCGGTTTTCGGTAACCGGGAGTTCACAATGCAGCGACTCGAAATCTCTTGTTGCTTCAATCCCCAAATTCTGATACACGAGTTCTTGTACAAGATCCAACGATCCTTGATGATTTGGATCTAACGGTCTAGATCTTTTCGGATTTTCGTGAACTGGAAGTTCACGATGCAGTGACTCCAAATCTTCAGTTGTGATCCAATCGTGAATTCGCGTTTCGTGAATTCTCACAAACTCACCCTTAGACCATTTCAAGTCACGAGTCAGCAAAAGGTTGATCACTCTCCATGCGTCCTTTCCGATGGACAGTCCTGACGAATTCGAGATTTCGCGTATCGCGATTTCCACACTCCTGTGCAACTCCAAAGGGTTTTAAACCTTGTGTACGTTCTCTAGATTTGACGGTCGTGAGGGTTCTCCTTTCCTCCCAAACAGATTCTATGGATCCAACACTTCTGGTGTGGATTTCTCTCTCTCCCTGTGACCATATACCACACCGACTGCAATTTTTATAATACCACTACACCTCCTGAGCTTTGTAACATGGTCAAGTAACCCGTTGACACTCAGAAACATTCTGAGGTCTGAAATTAGTCCTCCAGACACAATTTTCTTCTCAAAACCTCGGTCCAAAGACCACTTATCCGGCCCATCCAAGCTCAATGTTGAAACTAGGCTCTGATACCAAACTCTAATGTCCCCAACCATCATCCCACTGGGCAGGAAAATGTTACTACTGCAAGGAACAACATCATTCTCATACTTAATTAATAGCATGCATTTAAGTCATATTAAACACATTTAACTTAGAGTAAGCACAATATTACCGCTAACATAAATAATCCCTGTCATTAACAATAATTCATATGCACAACATAATACATGATATATATAAGCATCACAGGCATGTAAAACATAATGTTAAGCATAAGTTGATACTCATATTTGAAACCGTGGTAATTCCACCAACCACGTATAGACCTTCCACGAACCTCCCAGCCTTAGACCACACTGCTCATCACTCTTAGCAGTGGGTCACCCCTGAGCCGGGACTAAGCTCCACCCAAGGCAAGGAATCCTAGTCTAGGATAAGGTTACAGGGAAAACTACACAGAATAATCGGAAGGATTCTTCCCAGGATGCCTTCTTACACCCGCTACTCATGGACTCTCATTCCCCACATGCCTGTTCCTCCCAGGAGTATACACCTTCACAAGCACAGTCCATCAGTGCTTCACCTCCCTCTCTGGGTCTCGGCAACAGGCCGGATCAGGAAGTCTTAGAGCTCCGTAGCTGGTGCTGGACTCTCTCTGGGAGAAAACCACTTCCCAGCAGACTCTCTCACCTGAAGGGAGTTGCTCATAGGCCTGACAACCTACTTCTTCTACCACGGGCCTGACAACCCGCTTCTTTAGCACACCCTTCGACTCAATTCCAACTGGGTGAGGGAAACCGCAACAACATCAAGCACTCAGTTGACACTAGGATGACGACCACAACAGAAAATGGGCATCCACGAGGCTCCACACGAACATACAATGGTGTTCAAGCCACACGCAGTCCAGCACTGTGCGACCACAATAGTCCACTGGAAACACAGATACGGTCTTCCCAAAATTGATTACAAACAGATGCTACAACATAACACGGCTCAACAATTACGGGACATTCGATTTTCCCCAACTAACAATACAGGATAGACACGCGGCTTAGGTTTTGGGGATGTGTGAGGGTGTACAGAGATCCCACGCAAAGACTTAATGGTTCAAGTAAGGATTCCCTAGAACAAACACCAAAACAAAGGTCGATCCTGGACACCTGCAAGTTCAGACGGAGGATGGAGAATGGGAGGTCGAACACAGACTCGACGGTTTTGACAGAGGGTGTATCGACTCCTCCAGAAATCAACATAGGCCTTTTTCGATTTTCCCTGAGTTGAGTGAGGGTATTCTTGTAGAGGTCATACAGGATTTCTGGTTCAAACAGTCCACAGTAGAATGGAGGAGGAACCCCCATCACGACTCAACTNGTTCCCATTGGGGTTCGATCCTTCGACTCCCAAGTTGACATCCCTTCCTTCTCTTTCATTCTCTAAATTGGAGGCAATCAACACCTCTTCCATTTCTATACTCAGGGTTGATTCACGGCTATCCTGACACTCATTGAACTCTGCACACACAACGTCCAGTCAACCAAAGTTTGTCAAGCCTTAAACCCTTAATAAAACTACAACATTCATAAACCAACGCGAATAAGAAAACGTTTTGATTCCATGAATTTTATGAGCTCTATTTAGCTCTACAATTTCCGATGATAGCCCCCGTTTTCTTAGTCCCCAACCCATGCGTCCACGGGACATGATCAAACGCTAAATTGTTAGGTGCTACAAGGCTCTCCAAACGAAAATTTGGGTTTCAGGATTTCAGGGCTTCGGGGTTTCGGGTTTCGGGGCTTCGGGGTTTTGGGTTTTTGGTTTTTTGCTCCTGAAGGTTCCCTCACTCGCTTCCCTCTCCAACTCTTGATGTCCAAAAATTCGATTTCCTTACCCTCCGGGCCCACAGCACAGCTGTCGCCCACCAAGGTAGTGACACATGGTGTCCTTAAGAAGGTCCACCTCACTCCCAGTGATGTCAGGGAGCCCCGCTACCTTCACTTTTCGTTTCGGAGTTTCGGGCATCAGGAGTTCGTGCATCTACACATCTCAAACTTCCATTTGCCAAAATTATAAAATTACAGTCTATTCATCTACTTGATCCAACGATCAAATTCCTCTCCTATGATCTACGGTGTAGATCATTTCGGGATTTTGGGGTTTCGGTTTTCGGTAACCGGGAGTTCACAATGCAGCGACTCGAAATCTCTTGTTGCTTCAATCCCCAAATTCTGATACACGAGTTCTTGTACAAGATCCAACGATCCTTGATGATTTGGATCTAACGGTCTAGATCTTTTCGGATTTTCGTGAACTGGAAGTTCACGATGCAGTGACTCCAAATCTTCAGTTGTGATCCAATCGTGAATTCGCGTTTCGTGAATTCTCACAAACTCACCCTTAGACCATTTCAAGTCACGAGTCAGCAAAAGGTTGATCACTCTCCATGCGTCCTTTCCGATGGACAGTCCTGACGAATTCGAGATTTCGCGTATCGCGATTTCCACACTCCTGTGCAACTCCAAAGGGTTTTAAACCTTGTGTACGTTCTCTAGATTTGACGGTCGTGAGGGTTCTCCTTTCCTCCCAAACAGATTCTATGGATCCAACACTTCTGGTGTGGATTTCTCTCTCTCCCTGTGACCATATACCACACCGACTGCAATTTTTATAATACCACTACACCTCCTGAGCTTTGTAACATGGTCAAGTAACCCGTTGACACTCAGAAACATTCTGAGGTCTGAAATTAGTCCTCCAGACACAATTTTCTTCTCAAAACCTCGGTCCAAAGACCACTTATCCGGCCCATCCAAGCTCAATGTTGAAACTAGGCTCTGATACCAAACTCTAATGTCCCCAACCATCATCCCACTGGGCAGGAAAATGTTACTACTGCAAGGAACAACATCATTCTCATACTTAATTAATAGCATGCATTTAAGTCATATTAAACACATTTAACTTAGAGTAAGCACAATATTACCGCTAACATAAATAATCCCTGTCATTAACAATAATTCATATGCACAACATAATACATGATATATATAATCATCACAGGCATGTAAAACATAATGTTAAGCATAAGCTGATACTCATATTTGAAACCGTGGTGATTCCACCAACCACGTACATACCTTCCACGAACCTCCCAGCCTTAGACCACACTGCTCATCACTCTCAGCAGTGGGTCACCCCTGAGCCGGGACTAAGCTCCACCCAAGGCAAGGAATCCTAGTCTAGGATAAGGTTATAGGGAAAACTACATAGAATAATCGGAAGGATTCTTCCCAGGATGCCTTCTTACAGCCACTACTCATGGACTCTCATTCCCCACATGCCTGTTCCTCCCAGGAGTATACACCTTCACAAGCACAGTCCATCAGTGCTTCACCTCCCTCTCTGGGTCTCGGCAACAGGCTGGATCAGGAAGTCTTAGAGCTCCGTAGCTGGTGCTGGACTCTCTCTGGGAGAAAACCACTTCCCAGCAGACTCTCTCACTTGAAGGGAGTTGCTCATAGGCCTGACAACCTACTTCTTCTACCACGGGCCTGACAACCCGCTTCTTTAGCACACCCTTCGACTCAATTCCAACTGGGTGAGGGAAACCACAACAACATCAAGCACTCATTTGACACCAGGATGACGACCACAACAAAAAATGGGCATCCACGAGGCTCCACACGAACATACAATGGTGTTCAAGCCACACGCAGTCCAGCACTGTGCGACCACAATAGTCCACTGGAAACACAGATACGGTCTTCCCAAAATTGATTACAAACAGATGCTACAACATAACACGGCTCAACAATTACGGGACATTCGATTTTCCCCAACTAACAATACAGGATAGACACGCGGCTTAGGTTTTGGGGATGTGTGAGGGTGTACAGAGATCCCACGCAAAGACTTAATGGTTCAAGTAAGGATTCCCTAGAACAAACACCAAAACAAAGGTCGATCCTGGACACCTGCAAGTTCAGACGGAGGATGGAGAATGGGAGGTCGAACACAGACTCGACGGTTTTGACAGAGGGTGTATCGACTCCTCCAGAAATCAACATAGGCCTTTTTCGATTTTCCCTGAGTTGAGTGAGGGTATTCTTGTAGAGGTCATACAGGATTTCTGGTTCAAACAGTCCACAGTAGAATGGAGGAGGAACCCCCATCACGACTCAACTNACTCTTTCAACTCTGGCGTACTCATTCTATAAGGAGCTTTCAACACTGGAGCTACTCCAGGCATCAAATTTATAGAGAAATCGATATCTCTCTTCGGAGGTAGTCTGGGTACCTCCTGAAATATGTCTTCAAACTCTGTTAGTACCACATGGTATCCAATATTTGAGACTTCATCCTTGGATGCTTCCTCCACATGGGCTGTAAACAATTGACAGTCTTTTCTGTAGCACTTCTTCAGCTGCATTGTTGAGATTTCTCTAACAACCACAGCTTTGGGAATTCCTTGGATTGTTTTTCGATTCCCCTCCTCATCCAGGCATGTAAATTCCTTGTTACGACAGTCTAGGAGGGCATGGTGCTGGCCCAACCAGTCCATCCCAATTAAATAGTCATAAGAGCCTAAAGGTAGAATATTCAATTCAGCCTTCATGCTCAATCCCTTCATGTCCACCAGACAGGACTTAACCAATTCAGTGACTTTCCTCTTGGTCCCTATAGCCAACTGCACTAACCAAGACTTTTCATGTTTGCTTCTTGATAAATGCAAACTTTCCACCACTCTTGGGTCTATATAACTATGGCTAGCCCCTTAATCAATTAAAATAATAAATGGTTGGTTGTTAATCATACCTTCCACTTCAATCATGTGCGATTGAAATTCAACTTGCTTGTTGTCTAGGGACACATAGATCCTTGGCATTCTACTGCCCATGTCCTCCACTGTTTCAGTTTGTTGAATATTATGGACAGCGCTTGCTTTGCCATTTTTATGAGGACAATCTCTGTACTTGTGGTTCTCTTTACAACCCCAACACTGAATGGGCGTCTGTCTCAGCCTTTGTTCTCTCACTTCAGCCATTATCGTCTTTCTAAATGATGGATGTCCTTGAGGACTATTTCTGAAAAAGGGTGGTTTATTTCCCTTCTGCCTCTGTTCTTTCTTAAACTTCTTTTGGTCAACCCAAGCCTTCCGAAAGGTAGGATTTTCTCTTTGTTGTTCATATAAGAATTTCGCTCTTCTTATTGTTTCTTCCATAGTCTTAGGATCATCATATTGAATCTTGTCACCAATGGGAGGTGGCAATCCACTCAGATACCTCTAAATCTTGACAGCCTCATCTTTGATGAATGGAACATACTTCAGTAATTCCAAAAACCTTCATTTGTATTCATCAATGGTCATGTTGCCCAGCTTGAGTTCGAAGAACTCCTTCATCTTTCTGTCATAGTATATTTTAGTAACGTATTTCCTCTCGAAATACCTCTTGAATTCCTTCCATGTGATATCTTTCTCTCTAACATCCTGCACCTGCACAAGTTAATCCCACCACATGGATGCTTTTCCTTTTAGTTGTTACATCACAATTATTCCTTCTGCATGAGAGGAATAATTGTGCAGTTGGAAATATTTCCTCATGCCAAGCAGCCATGTTTCGACATCTTCCTCCTTCTTATGTTCTCCATCAAACGTTGGAAGCTTAATCTTATTCATATCCCCTTTCAATTCATCCACTCCATATATTTGGTGCTTTCTGGTAGGAGATGGGCTTGAACTACTATGTGCTTCCCTACTGGAATGCTTTGGGGAGTAACGACAATGTCTACTGACACTCCTTGATCTTCTTTTCCTCTCAGGGGTCCTGCGACTCTCTGTCTTTCTTGAGTCACTCTCCTTTTCCAATTTCGTTTCTATTCTTTCCAGACTCTTAAACATCCTTAAGTTGAATTGACCCTACCTATCCCTGACTTTCATGAGCTTTCAACTATCAGCTCGGCGAGCCTAGGCATCTTTCTGCAATCTTTCAATGATTTTCATCATATGTCCTTCCTTATCCAATTCTCTTCCGTTCCCATTGGGGTTCGATCCTTCGACTCCCAAATTGACATCCCTTCCTTCTCTTTCATTCTCTGAAGTGGAGGCAATCAACACCTCTTCCATTTCTATACTCAGGGTCAGTTCACGGCTATCCTGACACTCATTGAACTCTGCACACACAACGTCCAGTCAACCAAAGTTTGTCAGGCCTTAAACCCTTAATAAAACTACAACATTCATAAACCAACGCGAATAAGAAATTTTTTTGATTCCATGAATTTTCTGAGCTCTATTTAGCTCTGCAATTTCCGGTGATAGCCCCCATTTTCTTAGTCCCCAACCCATGCGTCCACGGGACATGCTCAAACGCTAAATTGTTAGGTGCTACAAGGCTCTCCAAACGAAACTTCAGGTTTCAAGATTTCAGGGCTTCGGGGTTTCGGGTTTCGGGGCTTCGGGGTTTTGGGTTTTGGGGCTTTTGGTCCCAGAGGTTCTCTCACTCGCTTCCCTCTCCAACTCCCGACGTCCAAAAATTAAATTTCCTTAACCTCCAGGACCACAGCACAGTTGTCGCCCACTAAGGTAGTGACACATGGTGTCCTTAAGAAGGTCCAGCTCACTCCCAGTGATGTCAGGGGGGCCCGCTACCTTCACTTTTCATTTCGGAGTTTCGGGCATCAGGAGTTCGTGCATCTACACATCTCTAACTTCCGTTTGCCAAAATTATGAAATTACGGTCTATTCATCTACTTGATCCAATGATAAATTTCCTCTCTTATGATCTACGGTGTAGATCATTTCGGGATTTTGGGGTTTCGGTTTTCGGTAACCGGGAGTTCATAATGCAGCGACTCAAAATATCTTGTTGCTTCAATCCCCAAATTCTAATACATGAGTTCTTGTACAATATCCAATGATCCTTGATGATTTGGATCTAATGGTCCAGATCTTTTCGGAGTTTCGTGAACTGGAAGTTCACGATGCAACGACTCCAAATCTTCGGTTTTGATCCAATCATGAATTCTCACGAACTCACCCTTAGACCATTTCAAGTCACGAGTCAGCAAAAGGTTGATCACTCTCCATGCGTCCTTTCTGATGGACAGTCCTGACGAATTCGGGATTTCGCGTATCGTGATTTCCACACTCTTGTGCAACTCCAAAGGGTTTTAAACATTGTGCACGCTCTCCAGATTTGACGGGCGTGAGGGTTCTCCTTTCCTCCCAAACAGATTCTATGGATCCAACACTTCTGGTGTGGATTTCTCTCTCTCCCTGTGGCCATATACCACACCGGTTGTAGTTTTTATAATACCACTACACCTCCTGAGCTTTGTAACATGTTCAGGTAACCCGTTGACACTCAGAAACATTCTGAGGTGCGAAATTAGTCCTCCAGACACAATTTCCTTCTCAAAACTTTGGTCCAAAGACCACTTATCTGGCCCATCCAGGCTCAGTGTTGAAATTAGGCTTTGATACCAAACTCTAATGTCCTCGACCATCATCCCACTGGCCGGGAAAATGTTACTACTATGAGAAACAACATCATTCTCATACTTAATTAATAGCATGCATTTAAGTCATATTAAACACATTTAACTCAGAGTAAGCACAAGATTACTGCTAACATAAATAATCCTTGTCATTAACAATAATTCACATGCACAACATAATACATGATATATATAAGAATCACAGGCATGTAAAACATAATGTTAAGCATAAGATGATATTCATCTTTGAAACCGTGGCAATTCCACAAACCACGTACAGACCTTCCACGAACCTCCCAGCCTTAGACCACGCTGCTCATCACTCTCAGGAGTGGGTCACCTCTGAGCTGGGACTAAGCTCCACCCAAGGCAAGGAATTCTAGTCTAGGATAAGGTTACAGGGAAAACTACACAGAATAACCGGAAGGATTCTTCCCAGGATTCCTTCTTACGCCCACTACTCATGGACTCTCAATCCCCACATGCTTGTTCCTCCCAGGAGTATACACCTTCACAAGCATAGTCCATCAGTGCTTCACCTCCCTCTCTGGGTCTCGGCAACAAGCCGGATCAAGAAGTCTTAGAGCTCCGTAGCTGGTGCTAGACTCTCTTTGGGAGAAAACCGCTTCCCAATAGACTCTCTCACCTGAAGGGAGTTGCTCATAGGCCTGACAACCTACTTCTTCTACCACGTGCCTGACAACTCGCTTCTTTAGCACACCCTTCGACTCAATTCCAACTGGGTGAGGGAAACCGCAACAACATCAAGCACTCAGTTGACACCAGGATGACGACCACAATAGAAAACAGGCATCCACGAGGCTCCACATGAACATACAATGGTCTGCAAGCCACACGCAGTCAAGCACTGTGCGACCACAACAGTCCACTGGAAACATAGACACGATTTTCCCAAAACTGGTGACAAACAGATGCTACAGCATAACATGGCTCAACAATTACGGGACATTCGGTGTTCCCCAACTAACAATACAGGATAGACACATGGCTTAGGTTTTGGGGATGTGTGAGGGTTTACAGAGATCCCACGTAAAGACTTAATGGTTTAGGTAAGGATTCCCTAGAACAAACACCAAAACAGAGGTTGATCATGGACACCCGCAAGTTCAGACGGAGGATGGAGAATGGGAGGTCGAACACAGACTCGACGGTTTTGACAGAGGGTGTATCGACTCCTCCAGAATCAAAATAGGCCTTTTTCAATTTTCCCTAAGTTGCGTGAGGGTATTCTTGCAGAGGTCATGTGGGATTTCTGGTTCAGACAGTCCACAGTAGAATGGAGGAGGAACCCCCATCACGACTCAACTCAACA
>JZKD02S0680365.1:250890-261924 GCA_000966675.3 Picea glauca | reverse complement strand
AAACTGATGGTGGATGAAATGGAGGGTTCATGATCCTGCGGAGGTGCAGGTAAAAAGAATAGAACCATAAAGGGCTGATCTGGTAGTCCATATGGGAAGCTAGAAAAATGAGGAGAAGAAGTATGTGGTTGATTTGCAACATGATGAAATACTACCGGGACTCCCATCCCTAAAGGGTCATGAAGAACAACATGAGTGTCAAAAGTGCCAAAAGGTGCTAGGAATGGGACAACTCATGTGGGTGAGAATGCTACCAGGTTACAGTACTGATGATGCAAAAGGGAGGTGTGGGTACTGCAGAGCCAGGAATGAGGTTCCTAAAGGAAAATATCAGCGGGTGTGACTGGAAATGTAAATGCAATACAATGGGAGAGACTACATGCCAGTGCCGAATATATACCTGAAGGGATGATGTCGATAACCGATGATCAAGTACCTGCGCACATAACAACCAAATACCCAAAGTGAACAATATCTGAAGAGAATCAAAGATATGAGCATGTATTTGACAAATGTGACAATGCACGTGCGTACTTGACCATGATATGAAAAAAAAGCGCCCCGGGGGCTCAGGATGAAAAAGTCACCCAGGGACAGCTATGATGTAGGTGGCGGGACGCTAATCACATGGCTAAAGATGGTTTGAAAAATGGACACCTTGGGCTCCCGGAATGGTGAGTGGAAGTTTGGCAAAAGGCCTATATATAGCTGTAGGGCCCACATTGACACCTCATTTGTACTTGCTGCTACAATGACTGTACGAGCAGATTTCAGAGGAGATTTGGAGATTCAGGGAGGACGAGGCAGCCGATCGACGTTCTGCGAGTTTCAGGTTAGTGGTCTGAACATCCTGCATAGAAATAGGTTTTCAATTTTTGGGCAGGGTAGGTACGAGGGGCCATACAGGGGGTTTGAGGGGATTTTTGATAGGATGTGGGCCCACGTGCGCGGGCGATTCAGTGGATGGAAGGTGCGCATACATGCGCGCCTGTTCACTGAATATGAACGCATGGGTGCGCGAGTAGAGTAATTTAAGGCGCGTCCTATAGGCGCGCCTGTGAGTTGAACAGGCACGCATAAGTGCATGCCTGTGGGTTGTACAGGCGTGCACATGTGCACGCCTGTATGATGGACAGGCGCACTCAGAAGCGCGCCTGTGCAGTGAACAGGCACGCACATATGCGTGCCTGTATAGTGAACAAGCGCGCATGTGTGCGTGCCTGTGGGTGAAAAAATCGCGCCTTTGAGGCAAGTTTGGAAGGGTGAAAATTGAGTCTCTTTGATGCATTTGATGGTTGCATACGCTGATATAGGACTCTGTGTTGTGTGTAGGTGGCTAGCAGTGACTATGGCTGTTCGGTGGCGTGAGCGAGACTGGTCGCAGTTGCGAGATGCTGTGGCCAACGCAGGGCCTGAGGTGCGAGCGACTTTAGCAACCTGTGGGTTGCTAAAGTTCTTTGAGTGCCCATTGATACGGTCACAGGAGTACTTGCTGCAGTTCTTGCTCCAGATGTGGAGTCCGGAGCTGCATTGCTTCCTCGTGCGAGGAGAGCAGATCCCCTTCACTGCGGTGGAGGATGTGTATTTTTTGACGGGGCTCCCCTTCTGGGGAACGCCTCTACCGACAGAGCCTGTGCTGCCGAGGGATACACCCCTTTCTACGATCGTCGAGCGATGTTGCTCAGGCGAGAACTACATGGCCGGGACGGTAGTGAGTGTGAGCGGGATAGATTCAGTGGCGCAGCGTTGCATAGCGGCGATGAGTGTTGGTGGGTATGGGTCACTTGCGCCCCATCGGTCTCGTCGCGGCCATTTCCTAGTGCTGGAGGTGGTGGTGGTGGGCTGTGAGCGGTTCGCATGAGGTCTTACTCTACCTGCGCGGATTATCACACAGTTGGATCAATGTCGGTCCACAGGTACAGGCGAGTTCGTGTTTGGTTCTATCCTGGTAGCCTGGTTTCTGGAGAGGGTGCCGATGCTACGCCTGAGGGTTCTACTAGAGGCGCCTGGGGCACGAGAGCCACGATTGAGGCAGTGGTCTACAGTTTTGGTTCGCCACGGTGGTGGCGAAGGTGGGAATTATTTTATGGTGCAGGTGGCACAGATATGGCGGCAGATGCCGCAAGTGATACTTCAATACCCCTATGCTGGGGTTGACTTCTGGGGGGACCCTGACATGGTGTTGCCTCCTGGGGAGGTTTTTGACCATCGAGGTATGCTGAGTTTGTGTATGTTTTTGATTTATGTTATGTTTTGAGATAGCAGTCCATATGTATGTGATATAGATGCTGATACGATCTGCTATTGTTGTCTGTTGCATGTGCAGATGTGGCACCTCGCGGGCGCGAGGTGGAGTTGCAGAGAGCACCGGTTCAGCGAGAGCCAGAGAGACTGCCGCGTGGAGAGAGGCGTCGGCGGGATGAGGCCGCAGGGTGACCAGCAGAGCCCAAGAGGGCAGCGAGGAGGCACCGGTTTGACAATCCTGGTGCAGGGCCGTCACATGCTCCTTCGGCGGTAGCCGGAGTAGATTTTGATGATATACGTCATCGCCTAGAGACGATGTTATAGGATGTGCCTGAGGGCATGTGGATACGCATCCAGGACAAGGGGTTCCTAGAGCAGTGTATAGGAGTACCGCCACCATGGCAGGGTATAGTGCGACGAGAAGCTGTGCTTGCCACGATGATGAGTGGATGCTTGTCGTCGGGGCATTAGGGTCCTGCGGGTGTGCCACCACCACCGCCTAGGGCGGGTGGGGGTGGGCCACCACCTCCTCCTGAGGGAGGAGCAGGTGGGGGTGCGATAGAGGCACCTTGATGTATGATGTATACTTTTTGATTGTATATAGGTTGGTGAGCTGATTTTTATACCGAGGTGCTACATGGGCCTGCGGATACATGTATTTTTTGTATGTAAACATTCGGATGGCCTGATGGGCCGATATATATATATATGAGTATACATATTTTGAGATCCTGATGTTGTCTACATGTGTTTTTGTGTTGATGATTATGATGATGTCTATTCTATCTATATGCTGTGACAGGATGTATGAGGTGTTTATGTATGTGTAGCTTGATGTGAGATATGCCAATCTAACACCATGTTATCTATTTCATCTATTGTTTGATTCAATTGTCTTGGAATATGTGTAAATGTAATGGAATCAAAATGTCGAGATAACAGTCTAACCTACAGGTATTTGTGAAAGAGGCACGGATCGCGTACACGGTATGCATTGTTGAGCTGGAGAATGACTAGTTGTGAGTCGAGGAAGATGCTAAGGTGATGAATATGATGACGCTGGGCGTCGGCCAGGAGACCAATGACCGCAGTGTATTCGACTTGGTTGTTGGTTGTTGGTCCCAAACATATGCCGCTTGAATGTAGCATTTCGTGTGAGGGTGTGTATAGAGCCCAATCCGCCGAAGTGAGATTTTGTGTCCAACGGCTGGCACCGTCGGCGTAACCAATGTGGTAGGCTGGTGGAGGAAGCATCCGTCAATAACACAAAGGATATTTTAGACGAGAGGGTAGGAGAAAAAATATTAAAAAAAACACTAAAAAGAAAAAATAACCTAAAGTAGAATGACTACTTCTAAGCATAAAATTTCTTGAGATACAACCTATTGACGGGTTACCTGAGCGAGAGGCCTTCGGGAGAGGCCAAGATGTATGCGCCTTTGGTGAGGCAATGTTGGATAATGTAAGGGCCATGCCAAAGTGATTCAAATTTTCCATGGCCAAAGGTATCATGAGCGATATCATAGGCCAAGACGAGGTCGCCTTCGCGGAATGAACAAAGGTTGACATGGTGATCAAAGGTAGCTTTGGATCATTTTTTAGTTGCCTTGTTGTTCTGTAATGAAGATCGACGATCTTCATCCAGCGACTCCAAGTTCAGCAAGCGCTTCTCCATTGGAGCAGTGTCAGGTAATAGCGCAATTGCGGTGCATAGGGTGGGAATTTCGCACTCAATGGGAAGAGTTACCTTGACCCCATGGACTAAATGAAATGGCATGAAACCTGTAGTGGTCTTTACTGTCGTTCGATAAGACCATAGCATGGAAAATAACATATGATGCCAATTGGTTTTATGTTTATTAACCATGCGCTGTAACATGGTCTTGAGGACTTTGTTCACTGCCTCGACCTGTCCGTTTGAATGAGGGTAATATGGCGAGGAAAACTCGTGAGAGAAGCCTAGCCAAGATGATAGTTCGACAAAGATCTCATTCTCGAAATGTTTCCCATGGTCGGAAACAAGTTGGAGTGGTACTCCAAAACGAGATATGACGTGGTTAAAGAAAAAACGCGCTGCAGTGTCAACGGTGTTATTGAAAGTGGGCATAGCTTCGGCGCATTTGGTGAAGTAATCAATGGCGACAACAATGTATTTGTGACCATTGCTGGAGGGGGGATTACAAGTCATAAAGTCGATGCTCCATTTACAAAAGGGGCCCGCAGTAATGACAGGGTGAAGAAGGGCGGGGGGGGGCTCGAGATTTGTTGGCATAGAGCTGACATTGCTCACATCATTTCATGGCATGAATGCAATCGTGAAACAGGGTAGGCCAAAAATAAACAGCTCGGATGATCTTCTGAGCCATGGAAATACCCAAAATATGGCCCCCACATGCACCGCTGTGGCAGTCGTTTAAGACTCTGTCGTCCTCGTCAATAGTCAGGCATCGATGAAGGATGGTGTCGACGCCCCATCGGTATAGGATGTCTTCGATGAGGAGATAACGGGAGGCCTGATGGAGAATACACCGATGATCATCTCGTGATAGGTGGTTACCGAACTTTTGAGTTCATAGGTAGACGAGAAGGTCACCATACCAAGGATCATCGGAAGTGATGTAAAAGAGATGTTCGTCAGGAAAGTCGGTATTGACGGGTGCATTGGTGGTGTCAGAGGGAAGGGCCGTGACAAGTTCGGTGAGGATGAGGGCCTTCTTACTCTTAGGAGTTGAGAACTCGAGGTCATACTCCTGAAGGATAACGATCCAATGAGCGAATTTTCCATTAACTTGGCGATGGCTGAGCAAGTATTGCATAGGGTTGGAATCTGCGACGACCTTGGTGGTGTGAAGCAGAATGTAATGGCGCAGTTTCTGGATTGCAAGGACAACTGCAAGAGAAAGTTTCTCTTCGTGTTTATATTTGAAGGGTGGTCCCGAGAGGTTCTTACTAACGTAGTAAATGACATGTTTGCGATTTTCATCTCCGAGCTGGACGAGGACGCCTGCTATTGATACAACTAATGCTAATACGTAGAGGATGTAGTCGCGATTATAGTCAGGTGCACTGATTAAAGGTGCATTTGAAAGCGCTGCTTTAAGATCGTCAAATGGCTATGGGGCATAGTCGTCCCAATGAAAAGGGATGTCGTGACGTAGTAAGTAGAGGAAAACGTGTGTGCGGATGGCATAATTAGGAACAAAGCGTCACAGAAAGTTAGCTTTGCCCTGAAGACTCTGAAGTTGCCGTAAATTTCGAGGAGGTGGAATTTCAGTGATGGCTTTGACTTTGAGGGGGTCCACAGTAATACCTCTTTGGGAAACGATAAAATCGAGGAGGTGCCCGGTGGTGACACAAAACACACACTTGAGGGGGTTCAAGCGGATGTTGTACTGTCTACACTGTTGAAAGATGATTCGTAAATCATCGAGATGCTGGGTGCGCTTCTTGGAGTGAGCTGTGAGGTCATCCAAGTAGGCGAGGATGATTTCATCTAGATCGTGAAATATGTATGTCATTGCGCGCTGGAAGGTTGCACCGACATTTTTGAGGCCGAAGGGCATTATACGATATGCAAAAGTACCCCACGGGGTAATAAATGCGGTTTTATATTGATCGGCTCAGTTAATGTGAATTTGGTTATAGCTAGAGAATCCGTCCATAAAGGAAAGAGCCTCATGGCCGACGCAGTCATCGATAATTTGATCGATAAAGGGCGTTGGAAAATTGTCTTTTGGACATGCGTTATTGAGATCGTGAAAGTCTGTGCAGATGCGAATAGTGCCCTGTTTTTTGTCGACGGGTACAGGGTTGGAAACCCATGAAGTGTAAGCGATGGGGTAAATAAACCCGGTCGTATGTAATTTGTCAACTTCGGCTTTGATAGCCGCGGCCTTAGATGGGTGTAGCGGTCACTGTTTCTGGCGAATGGGTGTGATGTCAGGCCAGGTGTCGATGCGATGCTCGAAAATAGATGGGTCAAGGCCATGCATCTCCGTGTATGACCAGGCGAAAAAATCCCTATATTCTTGGAAGAGGGCTTTATATGCGGTGATTTCCTGAGGAGTGGAAGTAGCTCCAATGATGATTTCTTCGATGATGCCTTTTTTAATGGAAATGTCGATTTTGGTTGTGGGGGAAATGTTGGCCATATTACCTTCTTCAAAGGCATCAAGGGAAGGAATGGGATTGTTGAACCAATCGATAGGCCCGAATGGGATAAAATATTTGGTTTCGACCGCGTAAATGGGGTTTTGGTTAGGAGGCATGAGGGCTTCCTATGGAAGGAAGAGTGCATGATGATGTAGTGCATTCCAGGGAGAGTTTGGGTGGTGTAGCTCTTCCAGTATTTCCTCATCGCTTTGGAAATGACGAAAATATAATGGATCATGAGGAGTGATCTCAGTGACAGTGTGATTGCCCCCTGTTGAAGAAACAGAGGGGGAAATGCTAGGAGATGGTGAGGGTTCACTCGACATAAACCATATGTCGAAGTACTGAGGGGTACCCATGGTGGTTGGATGAAGAGTCTCCATAGGGGAATGAGCAGGAGAGTTGGGGGGGTTGTGGGGTAAATCCTCAGAGACGTCATTTAAGAACCATGGAGGCGTTGGGAGTGCCTCGAGCTCTGGGGAAATGACATGAAGATCCTTGAGTGACGAAGTAATGTCAATTACTTCCACTGCGGGTTGGTGACGCAAGGCCAATTAACGTTGCCTATATGCCAGGATTATAGGACACTGGTATGTAAAATGAGCCAACGAATCATAGAGAGAACAAGGGCATCTCAAATGTTCATTGACTGAAGTGGTGACATAACGGATGTCTGTGATAGTTGAAGAGGACGTAGTAGGGCGTGGGTTGTTCTGAAAGTTCTGGCGTACTACCGCTAACGTTTGTCGAAAACGTTGCAGTGTCGGGCAATGATGGGTGTAATGGCCATACTCGAAACAGATAACACACGTGAATTTAGTCCTCAACCCTTTACCACTGGAAGGTTGGGTGGTAGTAGGACTAGCAGTAGTGACGGGTGTTGTGAGAGTGTGATTGAGGGGAATAAAATTCCATAATTCTGGTAGTGATGGGCAGTTGTTGGTTTGGTGACCCTCTTTCTCACATAGTGCGCAAGGTGGTGGGATGCATGGAGGAAGTGGAGCAGTGGGCTCTTTCTTCTTTCTCCTGCCCCAAGCTGTAGAAGGGGGGTTAGGGAGTATGGGGGTAGTGGGGGTAAGGAAGGGAATCATCATGGGGAGGCCTTCCTGTGAGGGAAGGGATGGGCGAGGGACCATCTCAGGTGGATGTAAATACCACACTGGGATTGCTAACACCATATTAGGTAGTGTGAGCATTGCGGCTACCTAGAAAGATTCTATATCAGGTGGAGGGTAAAAGAAGGGAATTTGAGTGAGGGGTTGGGGAACTGTCTCCCGAATGGGACTATGCCCCTGATGGGATGTGGATTCATGGACGGTTGGGTCCGACGAGTGCACAGGAGGCTTCGGCTGGAGTGATTTTGTGACTATTGAGACGTCAGGAATGACTGAAACCTCCTGAGGAAGAAGAGCATCCTCCATGTGAGTTCCGTTAGATGAGACGACACATACTTGAATAGGGGGAAGGAGTGATGGTGATCCATGGTATGTCCCTAATAAGGATGGATCTTTGAAAATCCCAGGACCCATCTCAATGAGTGGATATGCATCTTTGTTGGTGTGAATGAGAGGAAGAATGTTATCGAGATTGGCAGATGGGTTTGGCTCATAATGTGAGACTTGGTCGATGGTCACAATCTTTCCGTTGTGGGGGAACATGACTGTCCAAAAGACAGATGATGCTACTGCCTTCATAGCATACATGTAGCTACATCCGAACAAGATATTGTAATCGAGCGGAGCGTCGATAACTTCGATGTCAATGAGAATAGTTTTGCCCCCGAGTTCAACGAGGACATTTTGGAAGAGCCCTTCAAGAGATGAAGGTCGTCCGTCATAAGTTCGTAATGTGATGGAGGAAGGTATGAGTTCCAGGGAACCAAGCTTCTGCCATACTATTTTGGACATGATGCATGTCAATGCACCCTCATTGATGATACACCGATGAACGATGATGTTCCGTATTTTTACTGGTATTTGAATAGCGACCAGGGCGGGAAGACGAGGTTCGCTGTTGTCAAGATCAAAGGTGATAAGTATAGTATCTGCAGGGTCGACTTCCCCCAAGGCGAAAAGCAGTGATTTTCGTTGTGTAGGACAAGTCTGGAGGACTTCCAAGATTGACATGGCAGCCGAGGATTGTGCTAAGTCGTCTACTAGGATGTAGTTATGAGCGGCCCTATCCTGTAGGTTGTGGACATTCCTACGCAAGGGGATGCGAGGGATGCGAAGTGGTGGTTTGGTAGAAGGGAGAGGGATCACCAACGGGGGTCCCGTTGGTGTGGGTTTTGTCTCTGGAGAGATAAGGGTAGACTCAGCTGGTGTCTGATACTGATGATTACATGTTTGCAGAAGAATTTCTTCCTCACTGGTGAGGAGAATCGTTTGCTCTGCTGGATTGTTAGGGTTGTGGTATTTCCCCACTTGAGGTGGGGGATGTTGTGTGTCCTGTTGGGTGTTTATCACCCCTTGATGTGGGATAGGATTTTGCAGCACGGCGGGAGGGGGTTATTGCACATACTGTTGTGGCGTTTGTTGAGGGGCAGTTTGTGTAGGGGTATAGGGAAGATTCCCTAAGTCTTTCAATCATTTGAAATCAACGATCTGGGGGCAATGGTGAGTGTAATGACCGAAATCGCCACAAAAAGCAGAAGGGTGGATGGTTTTAACATTATTTCTCCCTTGGCATTTGTTTTTATTGCCCCCTTGGGGGTTTTGGTTCCCTTGGTTCTGATTGCCCCCAGTGGGTTGGTGCTGTGGGGGCTGATTCCCGCCTTGACCTGGGTTATTGTTATTCCTGTTCCATCCTTTTTTCTTGGCATTGTTCGAAGGATGAGTTGGGTTGGCTGTGTTCAACTGTTCAAAATTTTGGTATTGTTGAGCAGCAGAAGGTTGAACAAAATTTATCCCCGCATGTGGGTGTGGGAGAGCCATGGGTTGTGGAGGGCCAGGAAATGGAAAATAAGGATTTTGTAGTGGTTCCGATCCGTAAGGTACATAGGAAGGCTGTGTGCTTTCACCAGTACTATAAGCAGATGTTGAGGGAGTACCACTGTTTGAGGGAACAAGTGGATGTATGGGAGGTGCCGGTGGTGGTCCATTGATGGGTGGAGGTATAGCAACATGATACGACTGTTGATAAGGGGGTGGGGGGTAATAAGGAGTGCCCCCATAGGCCGGCGGGTATTGAGGTGTTCCATACATTGGTGGTGGTTGGGGTTGTGGACCATGGTGTGTGGTGGCACTTATGAGCCCGTCTGCTGAGTGAGACATCCCAGGTTTGTCTTGGCCAAATGGCACAGGTTTTGGAAGATCAGGAAGTACTGTGTATAAGTACCCTGACTGTGCATAAATAAGGTCGTACTGTTGGGCCTTACTGATGGCTTCCTCTTCAGATTGAGGGAAGGTGGAAGCAACATCCTTTCTAAGGAGAGAGACAAGTGATCTAAGAAACCAGTCAAGGCACTGTTGCTTGGTGGTTTTTTCTTTACACAAACTACGTCGCCTATGCCACTCATGAATATGGTCAGCGATGTGGGTGGCTGAGGTCTGTTTGAAGTTAGATAGTAGTTCTAGACTGTTGTCATGGCGGATGGGTAATTGGAAAAAGGTCAAGAATGCTTTGGCCAATGACTCAAAGGTCGTATGGGACCCTGATTTTTCTTTGATATACCATTTGGCTGATGGGCCAGTAAGTGTGCGTTGAAATAATTGTAGTCTGATGGAATCATCCATAATGCTATTAGAAGAACACTATAGATGAAAGGTCATGACATGGTTGGTGGGGTCATCTCCTGCCTTTCCTTCAAACTTTGGTATGTCTGAAGGGAGTTTGGGTGGCATTGCAGGCCATGTGGCATCATGCAGTATAGGATCATTGGTAAGCTTGGTGAGATCCGGTATGTTGAGAGAGGCCAAATATGGCATCTGTAGTGGGGTGGAAGGATTAGTTCTAGCAATAGTGTGTTGTGAACCTGACCCTTGATGGGGACTAGGTGGGTTGGTGCTCCCTCCTTGAGAGGAAGTGGGTCCCCTGCTTCCGTGCAAAGGAGAGCGAGTGAATGGATGACCTTGGGAAGTTGACCCAAGTAAGGTAGAACCAAGCAAAGCTGATCCTAAGATAGTAGCACTCACAGGAGTGTGTGACGGAGGTACCGACGAATGGGTACGACCAGATACTCCTCGTAAGATAGGAGGGAGGTTGAGCAAGCGTCATGAACGATGGGGGTTCTGTGGTTCCCCTATGATGTCAGACTAGTTGTGTGAAATGTGTGCAACAAGTGGTGAGAGAAATATAGAAACAAGAGTCTTTGCTGTGACTGTTTTACACAATATATATATCGAATTCAAACTGTAATCAGATGTGCGTTATACATAAATGAGAAAGAATCATATATGTGGGTAAATGGGTTTTGTCCACGTGGGGGAATCAAAAAAAGAAAGCAGATGCTCGTGCCCTAAAAGACGTAACGTCCTTCCTCTCAAATAGCACTGGACCTTCCAATAGTACTCAATAGTGGGGTTTGAAGTCACCGGAAGAGACACTAGTGAAGGATGAAATAATTGGTTATAATGAGGGGTAGAGGGGGCATATCCTGAAAGAGCTGGCGATATTTCCCAATAGCCACACAAAATCCAA
>JZKD02S0680365.1:184172-195117 GCA_000966675.3 Picea glauca | reverse complement strand
TGTTGAAAATAGCAAGAGATTCATCCTCCCCTTTTTTCAAATCATAAAAATCAGCTAAGTACCAGTCAAGAGATTTGTTCTCTCCCTAGTACCTTGAAAATTCACCAAATAACTCCGCCCACGAACCAACGGAACCGACCTCTAGATTTTTAAACCACAAAGCAACATCTCCAACCAAATATTTGGAAAATCACCTCATAAAAACATCCTCATGCATGATTTCAAAATTGTCAATGAAATTCTGAAAAGCTCCCAAATACTTCTCAGCTATAAGATGATCTTCTCCAACAAAAAGAGGCAGATATTCTAAAAACTTGGGAGGGTAAGGATGAAGAGTAGGTGGTAGTTTTAAGGGTTTAAACATTTTTTCTCTTTTTCTGGATTGAACATCAGTAGGATGAAAGTGAGGTTCAATGGATTGATTGAAAATTCTAGTAGTGGTGGTAGAAGATGGTACTATGATCATAGAAGGTGGTGAATCAATTGTGTCATTCACATGGTCACATGGCTGATCATGTTCAGGAAGGATTTGAAAACAAACATTGTTCTCATATGTTTCTGATGAAGGAATAGGGTCAACATCAACTATGTAAGAAGAATGCAAACTTTCTTCTTTCAAAGAGGGATATATAGTGGTAGGTTTATGGTCATCAGAGTAAACAAAGAAAATGATGATTTGCTTGATATATGAAGGAGAGGACATGAAAACACTGATAAAACATAATATGAGCTCTTGAAGAAAAAATATATCTTGATACCTAGACTTCCCGTGTCTTCCTTCCATTTTTTGTTTGAGCTTGTTCCTTAGTGGAGCCCTATAAACTTGATTTGAATCACCAACAAGTTATTCAAATATGTGGAGTTGTCATGGTGAAAAATTGTAGTCTATTCTGTCACCAATCCTTTCTCACCATCAAGAACTGGTAGTAATCTTTGTCGTACAACCCAAGGAATATATTCAACTTCGATCCCCTACATCGGAGCCAAAAATGTTATCACTAGAAGTCACACCTAGACTGATGTAGGTGTAAGCCTAATACCCATCAAAATTTGAATAATTAAATAAATTTTATGCTTGGTGGATCAACAAGAAAGAGCAAGAAAGAGGGAAACAGACTGTTTGTAGAGACATTACATTGGGCATGGAGTCATAAACACCCTACAGATCAAAGGGAATCAAGTTGCATACCAGAAAAAAAAGGGCTATATAATGATGAACAAAATAATGGAGTAGATGAAAATAAGCAGAATATTCATCAAGAAGTGATCCTCTCTGCAAAATGAATTAAAATAATACTTGAACATAAATCATGAAAGGAGGCAATCACTACAAATCCTTTGCAACTCATGAATTCTCCTACCCATGGACAACCAATGATATTCAATACCTGCAATATATTCAAGCAAGAGGATGAAAAAATAAATGGAAAACAAAGGATACAATCCAATGAACAACTCTCATGAATCTTTAATGGAAGAAAATGTGTTTACAAATAGGCCCTCAGGCTTACAAATAAGCAACTAAACTTCTCCTCAAACTCTCTCCTCTCTTGGATCATGAACTAAACCTCTTCATTAAAAAAACAAATCTATATATAGTGTATCATTTCTTACTACCCTAAAGAGGTCGAATCCCAAGTGGTTGCATTGGATTCCGTTTTCTCTAGGAGCTGTTACAACAAGGTGAAACAAAAAATCCACCTTTTGGATCTTGTCTATTGTGATAAATTCCTTTTGAAATAGGTCATGCTACTTTATATGGTGATAGAACACATATCTCATGTCCAAATACCTCCTAGGAAACCATTCGAACCCCATCAGATAGGTAGCATCCCTCCTACATCTCAAATTTATCAGACTGTTAGAGTTTGTAGCGCAATTTCAAGATTTGCTACAAACTTTCCTGTAGGTGATGTTTTCAATGTTTCTCCCAAATGACGAACTAGGTTGGGCTGAGTTTTGGTTAGGAAGTCAATGATATTATGTTTCATATCCAAAAAATATTTTAGAAGAGCCCAAATCGTAATTTAAGAGTTATGATGAAAATACAACTATGCTGTGTACTAATTTGCTGCAAACTGTTTTAATTTTAGCAGTTCGCAGCGCCTTTGCAGGATGCACTGCGAACTTTCCTATAGGTGTCATTTTGTATTAAAAAAATATCAGTTGCAACCAAAATTCTGCAAGAAACCTTAAAAACCTTTGTTAATTCATGCTACAATCTCAGGTTGTCCTCTCTGCATATTTTCACAAAAGGCTAGGCAATTCACCTTCTAAAATTCCTCTCTAAATGATGGATCTGACTTGAGTAGCTGCAAGTCATAAGTCTCAACCCTGACAACATCTCATCCTTTATGAATTTTGTTTCCCTTCTGAGTATCCATGATAGAAAAAAAACAACAAAATCCTTTTCTGATAACCGGTGCTACGAGGGTATATGATAAAGAATAAAAAAAAGGTGCTACTAATTGATTTTCCAAGGTTAGGGTTTGCTAAGAAAGAGATTTGTGCTAAAATTTGATTTCAGAATGGAAAGAAAGAAATCTGAGGAAATGAGTTAAGGGTACAACCCCCAAAGTAGAAAAACTTTTCAAGAGGGGAAAATCATGAACAATCTGTGTAAAACGGAGAGTTCGTGGCACAAAACAGGGGGTTTGCAACACAATGAATTCACAACGCATTGAGTTTTCAGTAGACGAGGATTGATGACTATAAGCAAATGATGCAATTGATCTTTTTGACATGAAAACAAGAAATTTGGGTCTGCATAAGGTTTACGATACAAGGACTATAGAAGTTGACCAAGTAAAAGGAGTTTGCAGTGCAAATAGTATGAAACAATTAGTCTGCAATGATTTCTTTGCAAAAGGAAATGAAGATGGAAAATGATAAACTCTCCTTTTGAAAATGATCCTTTAGAGTTGCTTGATGATGTGATGGCATTGAAAACTAAAGTTCATCATTTATGTTTACAAAATGATAATCATAAAAATATTTGACACATGCTTTATTTTTTAATTGTTGTGAACTTTTAGGAGAGTCTCTTGACTCCTGGACATTACATGTGTTAATAGAGTGTATCTCCAATAGTACAATGACCCAGAAGAAGACATTTCTACCACATGTACCTTGATATTTATTCTCAACAACCTCCACTTTTTGATATCTGAATCGTTCTAGAAAAAAGTTATAATGCAAATAGTAAGATGACCTATAAATAACATACCTTAGAACACATCATCAAAAGACTTCATCCTCCCTTAGATTTCCGGCCTTCTTTACTTCACCTTCCCTCTGAAATTTTCATCAGATATCCTTGGTTAACTTAGTCACTTATAGATATTCAATATACTCAATAGGTGATAATGGGAGTCTCTTGAAGTCTTATTTATACTTCCCAAGTGACTTCCTTTAGGGTCTATCTTGTAACTTTTTTACCCCTTTTCCTTATTCTAAGGATAAACCACATTCTTGTTGCAAGTAATTTACCCATAATTACTAAGCTCATAATTTATTTGTTACAACTACTTCACCCATTATTAATTTCTTGTTGCAACACCTTTACCCTTAATTAATTTCTTGTTGCAACCACTTTGAGTGGTCAAGCTTCATGATGACCTTCTAGGGGATTCTAGAATAATTAAATTCTTGTTGACTTTCTAGGGGCTTCTAGATTATACTTGAGGGTCCTCCAACTTCACAGAGCCGTATCTACTCAACCGTGAGGAACTACGTGGCATAACACATCTCACCATCAATAGCGCATAATAAAATAATCAAAGATACACAATACACCAATATTTACGTGGAAGCCGAATGAGCGAGAAAACCAAAAAACAATTTTCTTATATGTTAGAAGAAATACATTCATAGGAATCACCAAATTCCCAATTTTCCAACTCCAAGTAGAAGGAGGCTCCAACCCCCTAATTCTCAGGATCCAACGTGAAGGAAGCTCCAACTCCCTTATTTACCAACTACAACTAGAAGGAGGCTCCAACTCCCTAGTTTACAGTCTTTGACATGAAGAAATCTCTAATTCCCTAATTCTCCAAAACCAACTAGAAGGAGGCTACAAGCTCCTTTCCTTGCCCCAGATTGCTTCCCTGAAATATAAATGTAGACCAACTTGTCACTACCACATCAACCTATCACTGTCCCTGTCATTGTACTGATATACCATCAATGTCACTGCCAACATGTCACTGTCAAATTGTCACAACAACATGTCACATCAACTTGTCATTGTCAACCTCATGAACCAATCTGAATCTACTCACATATATCAATCACCAAGAAAAACTCTCAACCATATGCACAATATCACAAATATTTGCATCAACCAAAATAAATCACAACCATCACCAAGATGTGCTTCTAGATCATATACCAAAATCACCAAGATGTGCTTTTACCAATGAAACAAGATATGTATACCACATCATCCATAAATCATGAACCATGTACTCTTCACATCAAACTATGTGCCAAAACATCATTGATATACAACCAACAAAATGTTCAACATGCACATTAACCATGTGCCAAACAATACATCAAAATATATACCAATTTAGCCTAGATATGCACCAGAAATGTGCCTCAACATATATGCTTCAAACAACATTTACAATACATCCAATATATACCACAAGACATATCCCCAAAACTCACCAAGACATGCCTCAAGCATGCTCCACAAGATCACCAAGATGCAATTTCAAAATAATCATATAAATATACCTATGATCTTGTAGAGGACCTATTGTATGTGATCACATACCTACATACCTTCCTTGACTTCAACAATAATAGAATAACATCTTCATGAACATTTACCTAAATCTCACGAGACCAGTTTTGGATTATTCACAAACCCTAACTTTCAACAAGCATAACTCTGTACAAGTAATGAATGAAGGTATGAAATTTGTACCCAACCGTCTTCAATATGACTTCTAAAATTCCTCCAAGTTTCACTCCTTGAATCATTCCTAAAACGGATTTATAGAGAAAATAACAGAGCTTGCACCTGAATTCTGGCCCATTCTATAGAGTGAAATTGTACGGCATGCCACGTGCTCAATATTTTATATATTATTTTAAAACTATCACACAAAAATCTAAGTCCTGTATGTTTTTCATTTAAATTAGTGTCACATAATTTGGATTCTTTATGAATAAGTTATGTGTTTTTTATTCGAAACACTTGTTTAAAACTAGTTTCAGGACTAGTCAAAATCCCTATCTTCCACAGAGTTTATATACAAATGTACAACGACCCAGAAGATGCAAAATCTACCAAAATTACCTTGATATTTTTTCTCAACAACCTCTAATTTTCACTATCTGAATCATTTTATAAATTTTTTTATAGCGCAAATGGTAATATGACATGTAAATAACATACCTTAGAACACATCATTAACATACTTCATCCTCCCTTGGATTTTCGGCCATCTTTACTTCACCTTCCCTCTGAAATTCACCTCAGATCTCCTTGGTTACCTCAGTCACTTATAAATATTCAATATACTCAATAGGTGCTAATAGGAGTCTCTTGAAGTCTTATTTATACTTCCCAACTGAATTCCTTTAGGGGATACCTTGTAACTATTTTACCCCTTTTCCTTATTCTAGGGCTAACCCACAATCTTGTTGCAACAAATTTACCCATAATTACTAAACTCATAATTTATTTGTTTTAACTACTTTACCTATAATTAATTTCTTGTTGCAACCACTTTGAGTAGAAAAACTTTTGTTACAACTACTTTACCCATAATTAATTTATTGTTGCAACAACTTTACCCTTAGTTAATTTATTATTGCAACCACTTTGACTGGTCAAGATTCTTGATGACCTTCTCGAGGCTTCTAGAATAATAAACTTCTTGTTGAAATTTTAAGGGATTTTAGATTATTCTTGCGAGTCCTCCAACTTCACAGAGCCATATCTCCTCAACCGTGAGGAACTATGTGGTGTAGCATGTATCACCGGAAATGGAATGACGTGTACTATCCATATATGATAGTATTACCTACAAGTACATTGAACTTCATGTGTTTGTTCCTTGATAAACTCTGGGTCCCATGACCATACCTTCGGGGCTAGTAGAATTCGCTACCAAAATTATTGAAGTGCACAACTGTTGACATCAACTAACATCAATGACAACTAACTCACCATCAATATCAATCATAAAAATGAGAACCAACTGTCCAACGATCTCATCCACATCTCTGGGGCTTTTAGACTTTTCCAAGGGTTGAAATAAATATTCAAGGGTTGACATCAATGACAACCAACTGTCCAACAATCTCCCCATTTGGCATTGATGGTAATACTAATGGAATGCATTGATGGAAAAATTCATACTCATGCTCATTCTCCTCATGGAAACACTAATGGAATGCATTTATGGAAAAACTCATACTCATGTTCCTCCTATGACCATTGCTCAACTGTAACTGTGTTGTTTCTCTCTTCTCTCCTACGCCATTGTTCTTTTCTCTCCCCCTTTGACATCAATGGAAAAGTATCTCTTTTTGGCACCGCTCCCCTTGTCTCTATGATTTTTATCTTTCTCTCCATTTAACTGCTTCTATTCTTTCTCTATGTATCTTTCTCTTACCCCTCTTTTGATATCCTGGGAAAAGGGTAACTCTCTCTCTAGGGCTACTCCCCCTGTTTGATATTTCCTTGGGGCTGCTCCCCCTATATTCACTCTTTTGATATCTTCTTTGACTATTTATCTCCCCTTTACTTCACTGCAAGATGCCATGTGTTATCTCTCTTTCTGTCTTGAGAAATTTTAAAGAAAACATTTCTCTACTGGAACTTCTAGTAGCACCTTCATTAAAAAACATTTTGCAAGAGATTTTTACTCTCAGGAATAACAAGATTTTAATTTTTGTTTTATAAAAGTTACTGGGCCTGAGCTCCAATCTCCAAGTCAAATCCAAGCACCCGAGAGATATACAAAGGCACATGCAAAACCATAAAACTACCAAGTCACACCACAAATCCCAACGCACAAGGAAGCACGCACCAAGCACAAGCCATGACCAAGGAGGAGCCCACAAGGGGCTCTACTATTAGGCATAATGCGTCGATGGGGTTTGCAACCATTGGCATATATATAAATCAAATAATTACTCCAATTGATTGATGTGGGATATATTTCCATTTCCAACAAAACAAAGGCATTGCACCTGTCAACACAAATGCCAACATGAGTGATGAGTAAACGCCACACAAGAATTCATATTTCCTTTAGAGGGCCAAGTTTGGACAGTGGATGTGGAGTGCATTGCATATTTTTTGGGGAGATCGAGTTATGCATTAGAGGGGTTGAACCAAGTCATATATGTAGAGAAATTAAGAACAAAAGAGGGATGGAATGATTTGTTTTTCTATATTCAAAAATGATATCTCCAGGACAATTATTATTGGAAAAAATGGCAGAGAAAATTTCAAATAAACAGTTCTTCAAAAGATTTGATGAGCATATTCAAGCAACTTTTCTCATCATCTCCAGATTTATAGGCAATATTTGAAAATCGAATCCTAGTTTTTATTGCATATCTCAAGGGCATGGAATCGAACATTTCCAGGTGGTCATGTAGCAATTGACAGTCAAGATAAGTGATAGAGCATTTCAAGATATATAGAAATGAACAAGTGGAAATCAGTTAACAAAAAATTAGTATTCAAAGGCATCAAGAGGAGACATGTGGTAGACATTGTGACATAACAATCAAGTATATCAATGATTTCCCAAATTTCTAGAGATTTTGTCATGAAGCATTTAACCATTCGAAGGATGCAAGTGGAAATTAAATCCAAATATTTAAAGCAAAATATCTTATCAAAGAGACAAAGAATCATACCTAGTCTTTCTAGAAGAAAATTCAGCAGAAGTGAGGCACTTGACAACAGTGATTTGTAGCCAAAAATAGACTCTAGCACTCAACAACTCGACACCTATTGCAACTGGTTCTAATTTAGTTTATTTCTTCTGATTTTATTTGATTTGATTTCCAGCAAAATAGAAACAATTGCATAATTGTTTTTATTATTTAAACTATCAGTTTTTGTAATAGAGAAGGGATTCAGTACGAGGGACCGAGAGAGATATGTAGAGGGTGAACAACCTATGTAATATTTTGAAAAACCTTATGCAAGACTTCTATGTAAATATTTCAACTGATAACAAAGTTTATGATTAGTTTGTTTTTTCCCTATCCTCAGTTCATCATTTCTTTCTTTTTCATCTGCTTAAATGTGTTTTGCTGCTATAGGATATATGTATGCAATTCGGTGTTGAGAATACTATAGTATAAGATATATTGTAGTGTTCTACACCGACCACATTTGAGACTTATATTCATAGTCAGAGAGGGTTTCTGAATGTTGAGTATTCTTCCCTGTAAGTGTATCAAGGATCAGGGTGGTTTTTGATTAACTTGCAGTTTTGTTTTCTTCATTTCCTCATTCCATATATCTATAGCCTTGGAGATGATCTAATTTTTGTTAGCTTGAATTAATTACCATAGAATGTTAAGACATGTTTATATGTTTTTAATGGACTCCATGCCCAATGGTCAACTGCTGATTTGCAACCATTTCACTGCCTTCATGCTGATCCTACCACTCTCTAAGTTTTCCTAAAACCAATTAAATCAAGGTGTGCTAGGATTGAATCAATAACAGTCTTGAGTCAACTTCTAGTGTTAACATATTTTTTCATTGTTTCTGGGGACAAAAATGAAGTAATATTCCCTGGGAGAACGACATTGATCAAATTCTCTTCTTGATGGTGAACAAGAAGTGAACATATATCAGACTGCATATCATTCACGTGGCGACTCCACTCCATGAAGGAAGAACCTGTTGGTGACTTCATTGATAACGGAAAAGAATGGCCATGGAAGCTATCTTGGCTAGGAGGTTTTCACCTCTCAATTTCTTAGTCATTCCTAGTTTTCCTAATCTTGCACCTTCTTTCTCAGAATGCACAAAATTTCTTCCTATTTTTAGCGGAAATGAGGAAAATAATCCTACACAACATCTCATTAAGTTTCATCAATGCATAGATCAACTGGGTGTCTATCATGAATATGCTCTCATGAAAATGTTTGTATACTCATTAGAAGGATATGCACGACAATGGTATCGATCTCTTCCTATCTCTAGCATTTCTTCACTGAAGGATTTTCATGTTGCGTTTCATTCATATTGTAAGAGAATTTACCTAGCCGAGAGACTTTTTGAGCATTGTTGTGAGGGATATGCATTATACACTCAAAATTTTGTAAATTATTCTTCTAGCAGTGCAGATGAAGGGGATGATAATGTTGAGGAAGAAGAAGGTTCATTATCAGTTATATCTTCTTCTAATTCTATTTTTTAGAAGGAGGATTTTCAACAGTCAGATATTGAAATTGATAACATTGATACTCTAGATGCATTTGGCATCAACCCAAATGTTTCTAATAGTAGTGATTATGATACATAAGTTGTCCCAAATATGTTTGAAGGGTATATTGTTGATGATAATACACATACATCTTCATCTTTGTCATTATAATTGTATCATACTGCTCCAGTTTATGATGAATATACTGATGATGAGAAATATTTAAATGTTTATGTAACATTTGAACGTTCATTAGCTAACAAAACCTTGTCTAGTTCTGATTTTCAGCAAACATATGATCAACAATATATTCATGTTACGGTTGATGATAGTTATGAATTTTCTGTTCAAAATACCAATGAAGATCTCTTTATTCTTGATAAATCTTACAAAGATATCATTGTTGAGGATAATTATCAACCTATCTCTCATGCTATATCTTTCAAAAATCATCCTTCATTTGATCACTATGGAGACAGTGATGTTAAAAATAATGAAAATATTTCTTTATTTCTCTCTAAAGTATGTGGATGTAATGGGCCAGCACATGACGATTGTGGATTCGATTCACATGAATATAGTAAGGGAGATCAAGTGAATCATGGTCTCATTAACATAGCATAAATTGATAATGAACAATTCAGTTTTTTACATCAACTATATTGTTTGAAGTGAAGCAAAGAAGATTTGATGGTTCATGTCCAAGGTGCAGTATTACCAACAAAATATATTCATGAATCATCTTGTTTTCAATTGAGCCATGAAGAGGATCACAATGTTATTCATGTAGAGGTTTCAACACAATGGAAACTTGCTCTTTTGGATCAACTGAAAGTATCTTGTTATGAATTTCATGACCCAATGGATTTTTACATGGAATCGATGTTTCCACAGGTTCAAAATGTGACATATTTTGGCATGACTTTCTTGTAGTTGTAAGTTCAAGTTGATCATCAATTTTCCATTGCAAATATCCTATTTTTCTTTTGTTCTCATTTGCATATCAACAAATCATTTTTTTAGCTAATATTGTTTCATGGCTTCATTGGAAGTATGATTAAACATGATCAACCTCTTTTTGTTGATTAGTGTTGGATCACTGAGAGGGGGGGTGAATAAGTAATAGAGCAATTTAATCCTTTTAAACCATATAATCCAAGTTTTATATCAATGTACCATTATCATCCAATAACTGTAGAGTAAATAAAAAATGAACAAATGAACAATCAGACACATACACAGTACACTAGTGTTTTACGTGGAAACCCAAAGTGGGAGAAAACCACGAAATGATTTTTCTTTTATGTCTTGAAGAATTACATTCATTAGAAGCACCAAATTCCTTTTTTTTCCAACTGCAACTGGAAGGAGGCTCCAACCCCCTCGTTTCCCAGGATAGAACCTAAAGGAAGTGTTGGATTACTGAGAGGGGGGGTGAATCAGTAATAGCATAATTATAATCCTTTTTCTTCAAATGTTATATCAATGTAGAATTATTATCCAATAATGAGCAGTAAGAAATA
>JZKD02S0680365.1:169129-180985 GCA_000966675.3 Picea glauca | reverse complement strand
TTCATATCTTCTACTAGTAGAACATTTTCTTCCTTTTCATTCTTGTTCCCAATTCAGACTGTGCCTTTTCCAATGATTTTGGATGAATCATCATTTCCAAAGGAGACCGATCCATATCTTTCCTTTCATAATGTAAGAAACTTGTCTCTATCACCTGTCATTTGTTTTGAAAATCCACTATCAACATACCAACCATGTTTCTTTTGTTTAGCTTGTAGAGCGTCTGTGCATTCTTCATTGCTATATTGATCTTGCTTTCTTATCCATGTCATTTTCTGAGGTTCAACATAGTTACCAACTTAACGAGAACTCTACAGAGTTCTCGTTTTTTTGGGGGGCAAGTTTTTTACCCTGTTTTTAAAACCGGTGCTACCAGTAGCACCCCCCTCCATTTTTAGGTGGTTTTTTGATATTTTAAATTTTCTGATACATAAGGTTTCCAATTTGTTTTTTTAAATGCTTGTTTTTTCATTTATTTTCAAATTGTTCAATTTTTTTTTTCTTTTTTCTCAACGATGTTTTTTCATCTATTTTCAAACTTTTCTATTTTTTTTTTATTCAATCGTGTTTTTAATCATATTTTCGTGCTTCATCCAATGTTAAAAATGTTGTACACCATTATTTTTTTTGAAATTAAGATTTTTCATATAATTATCTATCCTTAATTAAGTTATAGTTCCATACATTTAAATATAGTGGAAAATATCATTTTTAACACATTTTTTTTACCTTCAATTCATAAAAAATAATTGTAGTTAAATAACACTATTATTAATTATTTAGCAAAAAATTATAATTCATTTTTTTTGGATTAATTTAAAAAAAAAAAAAAAAAAACAAACAAACAAAAATGAAATTTAAAAAACAAAAACATATAAAAAACAAATTTAAATGAGAAAAAACCATTGAAGAAAAACCTAAAAAACTAAAGAGGAAAAGAAAACCATAAAATTAATATATACATATAAATATAAAGTAAGAAAATGAGAAAAAAAATAAGAAAAAAGTAAAAAACAAAATTTATAGCCAAAAAAAACTTTAAAAAAGTGAAAAAACCCCCCAAAATTAAAAACATATACACAAAAACCCCAAATTAAACAACTTAAAACACAAATTTTAATACAAAATTTAAATAAAAATTAATAAAAATAAGTTGAGAATCTTTAAAACTAGGAAAAAAAAAAAAAATTATATAAAAATTTATTACAACACATAGTTATAATATGTATAAAACATAGTTATTATAAATTTATAATAATAAAGGATTAGGCCTGAAAAGATTGTTGACTATTAGAAATTGTTGGTTGGATAGTTAATAGTTGCATAGATTTATATTATTTCGAGTGTATTTTGAGGATTTATGTTTTTTAGTCCGTTTGAAAATGTAATGGTACATTTGACGCCGGGCGTGCCAACCTGGCAGGCACGTCCGCTCACAAGACCTTTCTCCTTCTCGGCCCGAAGAACTTTGAAGTTCTCCTATTTCCCTATTGGGAAATTTTCTTCCCACAGGAAACTCCTTGAGGTCTCCCTTCCTTCTATCGGGGTTACGTCTATCGGGGTTTTGAAACCGACAATGTTCTGGTGGGTTGAATCCTTGATTTCCCGATGAGCTTTGACCTTTGTCCGGCTGACAACTGGCTCCCGCACTACATTTCTTCTCTCAGTCCCACTATGAATGACAACTGTTCTCCACCGATCGGGGTTTCTCTACTCGCAACCTCACAATCTCGCAGGTTGAACCATCGACCTTTTACCCTCCTATTCCGCGAATCCCCGAGATGCGAGAATTCAATGGAGTGTTTGACTCCTATCTCCAGGAAACACGTGTCCACCTGTCAATCACGCGGGTCCCACCTTATGCTCTACCATGCACGTCCACATGAACCTCGACACTCGACACTTCACGACTTCTGATGTCGAAAGTGACCTTGTTCGACCTCTGAACCATCGAGTGCGTGATAGGCGATGGGGTTCTCCGATCCAACTGTCTTCCCTTCTTCTTCACTTCTTGCACCTTCGCAACTTGGAGTACCCAATGTTTGGGATCTCACCCTGCGAACTCTCAAGTTCACAAGATCTCTCGATCTCTGCCACCTGTCCTCCTCAGATGGACGGCTCCTAGCCTTCTTGCCACTTCGCCACTCGCGATACTGACAGATTTCCCTTTCTGTCCTCCAAGGTCCGAGTCTCTGAGATGGGATAATCTCCTTACACGCGTCCTCCACAACGAACTGTTTTGATCTTGTAGGGATATCGCGTCTCACGATATTGCGGTTCTTGTTGCACAACTTTTGGGGCTTCAACTCGTGAGTCCCCGATACACGATACCATGTGTAGATCCGATGACTCCTGTGACTCGGGATCGACGACTCTGCCCCTCCTAAACTTCAACCCCTTCTAACCTTCTCGCTGTAACCTCCTTGCACCTCTGCAAGATATGACGGTCCTCGAAACTTTGCGAAATCTCCTCAGAGGGTTTCGACCGTCCGTTCTTCCTTGTGTAATCCATGAAATGAAAACGTGTCTCTCCACGAGACTCCTTCGCCTGCTCGCAAGCCTACGACGCTTCTCCCCGACTTCTGACAGCAGCTTCCCTGCACTTAGACTTCAGTGGATTCAAAGGTCTATCCCTCCCGAGCCTTTCCACAACTTCAATCTTCAAAAAGAAACCTTGCACGCACTCCTTGCGGAAAATCTTCAATCACGTCTAAGTGTTGAAGTCACTTGACTCTGCGCACTCCTGCAACAGTAGTCTCCCAAAGCTTCTGCTCAGAATCGCAACTTGGAGACTTAGCTCAACCTGCACACTCCTTGCACAACTCGTATAACCCGATTTCACCCCTAGTTGTATGAGAACAAGGGTTAACTCTCTGAGCCTTCTGTCAACGCACTCCTTGCGGACGACTTCGACTGCACTCCTTGCAGGAATCCTTGCTCAGACAGAGAAAAAATTGTAACTCACTCTGCTTCCTCTCAGATTTCAATCTTAACACATGAAATCATACACACAGAATAATAACAAATGCATAACAGGAAGTAATATTCATAAGCAGATCATTCAACATACATACACAGAGAATCACGCAACAACCATGAATCTGAATCAACTTCTTCTATTAATTCAAGATCTATACATGGGTATTCTTCTAAAGTTCTCTGTTCTCTCCTACGCTCTGGATCCTTCTTCTTGAACTATCAACAACAACTATCATAATACAAATGAGGGTGTCTATATCTGTTTTTCCCTCTTTCTTCTAGAACTGTCTAATCTACAAATTCAATTCTATCTACCTGCAACTACTACTATAAATGCCTCTGTCTATCTCAGACGAGAGCGTATGGCTCGAGGTTTGATTACATTTTACCAAGGTGCCTAAATTAAATGATCTCATTTATGTTTGCGCATCAACTTCAAGGGAAATTCAAAAACTTGCGCTGGACGTCTTCCAGCTGTCTTCTGCTTCCACGTTGGTTTTGCTTGTCGTGAGGGATGCTCCTGCATCATACTCCCTCGCTTGAAAATTTGCATGGGCTCCTGTCCATGAGCTCCTGCATGGTATTTCCATGCTTCTGTATCTCATCTTCATTCTCCCAGCTAGCATATTCAACTAGATGACCCTTCCACTTGACCAAATATTCGAAATATTCTTTCCTTCTGGTTTTCTTACCCACTCGTTTATTCAGTACCTGTTCCATCTGTGGCTTCTCTGTAATTGGCATCTGCTTCTGCCACTAGTCCTCTGGTTGATCATCGCTTTCTGCTCCTGCTTCATCAACTTTGTATGGGTATAAATCCAAAACATTAAATGTCGGAGATATTCCGATCCCATCCGGTAACTCAATTTCATAAGCATTCTGTCCCATTTTCTTCAAGACCTTGCATGGCCCAATTTTCTTCATTTTTAATTTATTATATGTTCCCCTCGGGAAAATTTCTTTCCTTAAATGTGCCAGGACTAGATCACCAACTTCAAACTGAAGTTGTTTTCTGTGCTGATCTTCTCTGCGCTTGTACTCTTGGCTTGATTTCAGCAACCGCTCCTTCACCTGGCTGTGAATTTCTTTCATTGCCTCAACAAATTCTTCTGCACTAGCGTTGCTAGTCGCAGTCTATTCTGAATCCCTCAATTCATAAACTCCTCTCGGCTGCATTCCATATACAATCTGAAATGGACTTCGGCCTGAGCTCCTGTTCACTAAATCATTGTATGCGAACTCTGCTTGCGGTAATATGTTATCCCAGCTGCTATGGTGCTCTGTCACCAAGATCCTCAACAAGTCTCCCAGAATTCTGTTGACCACTTCTATTTGTCCATCCATCTGAGGATGATAAGAAGAACTAAACATCAAATTAGTTCCTAGCTTCTTCCATAATGTCCTCCAAAAATTCCCTATGAATTTTGTGTCTCTGTCCAAAACTATGCTTTTCGACAATCCATGAAGTCGAACAATCTCTTTAAAGAACATATTTGCGATGTGAGTCGCATCACTGGTCTTCTGGCATGGGATAAAATGTTCCATATTGGAAAACCTATCCACTAACACAAAGATGGAATCAACACCTCTTTGGGTCCTTGGCAACCCCAATATAAAATCCATGCTAATTTCATCCCACAGCTTCTCAGGTATGGGAAATGGTTGATAAAAACCTGTGTTCTTCTTCCTCCCTTTGAATGCTGGAAAATTATGCATCTGTCAACAAACTTCTTGACTTCTGATCACATCCTTGACCAAAAGTATGACTCGCTCAGCTTTACAAATGTCTTGTCATGGCCAAAATGTCCTGCCAATCCTCCACTGTGTTTTTCTTTCAACAGATTCTCCCTCATGGAGCAATTCGGAATACACAGTTGATTTCCTTTGAATAAAAATCCATCCTGGATCACATACTCTATCCACTGGCTTCTATCTCTGAGAACTGGATTCTCAGCTGCTTCATAAGCTTCCTTAAAGTCTGAATCATCTGCATACATGTCCTTAAGATCATCAAATCCTAACGTCTTGACTTTGAACTCCTGCAACAACAAACACTTCCTGCTCAGAGCATCAACAAATTTGTTAGCAGTACCCAAAATATGTTTTATCACAAAGGTGAAATTTTTCATGTATTCAACCCATTTAACATGCCTCTGATTCAACTTTTCCTATTGAGTCACAAATTGTAATGCATGGTTATCACTATATAAAACAAATTCCTTTGGAATTAAATAGTGCCTCCATTTCTTCAATGCCTGTATGATGGAATAGAATTATTTATCATACGTGGAGTAATTTTCCTTTGCCTCATTTAGCTTCTCGCTGAAATATGCAATCGGCCTGTCTTCCTGGCTCAAGACTGCTCCTATGGCAAACCCGCTTGCATCACATTTTACCTGAAATGTTTTCTGAAAATCCGGCAACACCAACACTGGTTGTTCCATAATCTTCTGCTTCAACAGATTGAAGCTCCTCTCAGCCTCTTCCATCCAGTGAAAAGATTTATGTCTTTTCTTCATTGTATCCATCATTGCTGCGCAAATTCCACTGAAATTTCTAATGAATTTTCGTAGAAACTAGCCAAACTGTGAAAACTTCTCACCTCAAATATGTTTCTCGGTGACGGCCAATTCTTGATTACCTCCACCTTATCTGGATCCATCCTCAATTCATTTGCAGATATAACAAACCCCAAATAAATGAGTTATGTCTTCATGAATGAGGACTTCTTCATGTTTATCAACAACTTCTCTTGCTGTAATCTCTTCATCACAATAGCCAAATGCTTCAGATGTTTAGCCTTTGTCTTGTTGAAAACCAATATGTCATCTAGATACACGATGATAAATTTCCCAATGAACTCCTTCAGGACTTCATTCATCAACCTCATAAAGGTACTCGGTGCATTCGTCAAGCCAAACGACATGAAAATCCATTCATACAAACCTTCGTTTTTCTTGAATGTTGTTTTCCATTCGTCACCTTCTCTCATATGAATCTGATGATATCCACTCTTCAAGTCTATCTTTGAAAAAAATTTTGCCCCACTTAAGCAATCCATCATATCATCCATCCTCGGCAATGGAAATCTATACCTGATAGTTATCTTATTAATGGCTCTTGAATCAGTGCACATCCTCCAGCCTCCGTCTTTCTTCAGACTGAGTACTCTCGGAACAACACACAGACTCAATCTTTCTCTGACCAATCCCTTGTCCAACAATTCATGGACCTGTCTTTTAACCCCTTCATTCTCTTGTGGCATCAATCTGTACGTGGCTTCGTTTGGAAAACTAGCTCCAGGTATGAGATCTATATGGTGACTCACACTCCTCATCGGTGGCAACGAATGAGGTAATTCGTACACTACAATATCAGGGAACTCTTCCAGCAGTTCCTGAACTTCTTCTGGCAAATCATCCACTCTTGTGCTAGTCAGAACAATTCTTGGTTTTCTGACCATAAAGAATTGTGGATCCTCCTTCTTCTTAACTTCTGTAAGAAGTTCCTTCCCACTCATGAGAATTACTCTGTTGCTCACTTCCGATTTTGAATCCTTATCTTCAATTGGACACAACATATGATTTCTCCCATTCCTCTCCCGGGTATATGTATTCATCCTCCCATCATGAATTACACTTCTATCGTATTTCCATGGTCTTCCCAACAATAAATGACAAACATCCATAGGAATAACATCACATAAAATCCTATCATTATATCCTCCTATCTTAATGTCAACTAAGCACTGTTTAGTGACATTTACCTGATGTCCCTTCTGTAGACATGAAACTTTGTATGGACTCGGGTGATCAGTTGTCTCCAACTCCATCTTTTCTACCATCTCGGTTGAAACGAGATTATCGGTGCTTCCACTGTCCACGATGACCTTGCACACTCTATCCTTGGTCTTGCAAGCAGTCCTAAAAAGACTGTTCCTCTGTGCTAAATTCTCGATCTCTCTCTCTGGCGTCAAAAGGAAATTCTGCATCACCAGTGATCTTCCGCCTTCAGCGTACTCTGCCTCAACATCTCGCCTCTGTGCCTCGGTGATGTGAGTCTCTCCAGATTCTTTCTTTTTCTCTGGACACTCGAATGACCTGTGTCCATTTTTTCCACATGTGAAGCATGCGATTACTCCACCTCTTCCCCTTCCTCTACCTCTGGTACAAGGAAACCTATTATTATCAGCATATCCTCCTCTCTGCTTAGTATGTTGTTCTTTTTTCTCATCATATCGCCCTCGCTGTGAACTTCCACCTCTCTCTGTCTGAGTCTGAGGTTTCTTCCAGTAATCCTTGGGCTTCTGGTATTTATCTTGGGCAACCGATTTTCCTTTGGGCTGAATCCTGCCTCTGCCTCGCTGACCTTGCTTTTGACTTAGCTTCTCCTCAGCTTTCAATGCCATTTGATAGGCATCCTCCACCATTCGGATGGTTGCCATATTTATTTCATCCTGAATTTCATACCTCAGGCCATTCATATACCTGGCCACCTTTTCATCATTGCTTTCGCGATGACCTGCCCTGATATTCAACCTGTAAAATTCCTCAGTATACTCCTTCACTGTCATCAGCTTCTGTCTCAGGTTCTGCATCTTCCTGAACAGAGAAATTTGATAATCCCTGGGAATGAATTTTGCTTTCATCTTTGCAATCATCCTGTCCCAGCTCTTAATTTTCTGCTTGCCTTGGTAACACCTATCAGCTTGCAGTTCATCCGACCACAAGGCTGCATGCCCTTTTAATATCGTGATGGCATGTCTGACCTTCTTATCCTCTTCAATATCTTCATAATCGAAGTAAGTGTCTAGAGCTCTAATCCAATCTAGCAGCTCTTCCGCATCTAGATTTCCCTCATAAACTGGAATGTCCATCTTTACCTTTGTACTCATTCTTGCAACAACTTTAAGTAAGCGTTCACTCACTACATCTTCTGCTGGGATTTCTTCTCCTCTGTGTCCAACATCTTCTTCATCTTCGGATTCATTGGTATCTCCTACCTCAGATTTGCACCTTCGTGATGTTTCCATGTCCTCCATTCTGGCACGAAGATTTTGTATTTCTCTCTCCATGTCTGAATTCTGCACTTGCCTACCTCCTTCTCTGGACAATTCCCTTTCCTCCTTTGAATCAGGTGATTGTCTACCCCTTCTCCTTGGTGGCATGGTGAATTCTCCTTGTCCTCTTCTACAGAAAGCAAAGAAGCTTTTCTAAGCTCTGATACCACTTGACGTTGGGCATGCCAACCTGGTAGGCACGTCTGCTCACAGGACCTTTCTCCTTCTCAGCCCGAAGAACTTTGAAGTTCTCCTATTTCCCTATCGGGAAATTTTCTTCCCACAGGAAACTCCTCGAGGCCTCCCTTCCTTCTATCGGGGTTACCTCTATCAGGGTTTTGAAACCGACAATGTTCTGGTGTGTTGAATCCCCGATTTCCCGATGAGCTTTGACCTCTGTCTGGCTGACAACTGGCTCCTGCACTATAGTGCTTCTCTCAGTCCTACTATGACTGACAGTTATTCTCCACCGATCGGGGTTTCGCTACTCGCAACCTCACAATATCGTAGGTTGAACCGTCGATCTTTTACCCTCCTATTCTGCGAATCCCCGAGATGCAAGAATTCAATGGAGTGTTTGATTCCTATCTCTAGGAAACACGCGTCCACCCATTGATCACGCGAGTCCCACCTTATGCTCTGCCATGCACGTCCACACGAACCTCGACACTCGGCACTTCGCGACATCTGATGTCGAAAGTGACCCCGTTCGACCTCCAAACCACCGAGTGCGCGATAGGTGATGGGGTTCTCTGATCCAACTGTCTTCCCTTCTTCTTCGCTTCTCGTGCCTTCGTGACTTGGAGTACCCAATGTTTGGGCTCTCACCCTGCGAACTCCTGAGTTCGCGAGATCTCCCAATCTCTGCCACCTATCCTCCTCAGATGGACGACTCCTAGCCTTCTTGCCACTTCACCACTTGCGAGACTGACGGATTTCCATTTCTGTCCTCCAAGGTCCGAGTCTCTGAGATGGGATAATCTCCTTACATGCGTCCTCCACAACGAACGGTTCTGATCTTGTAGGGATATCGCGTCTTGCGATATCGCGGTTCTTGTTGCACAACTTTTGGGGCTTCAAATCGTGAGTCCCTGATACACGATACCACGTGTAGATCCGACGACTCCTGTGACTCAAGATCGACGGCTCTACCCCTCCTGAACTTCAACCCCTTCGGACCTTCTCACCGTAACATCCTTGCACCTCTACAAGATCTGACAATCCTCGGAACTTCGCGAAATCTCCTCATAGGGTTTCGACCATTCGTTATTCCTTGTGTAATCCATGAAATGAAAATGTGTCTCTCCACGAGACTCCTTCACCTGCTCACAAGCCTGCGACGCTTCTCCCCAACTTCTGACAACAGCTTCCCTGCACTTAGCCTTCAATGGATTCAAAGGTCTATCCCTCCTGAGCCTTTCCACAACTTCAATCTTCAGAAAGAAACCTTGCACGCACTCCTTGCGACAAATATTCAATCACGTCTAAGTGTTGAAGTCACTCAACTCTGCGCACTCCTGCAACAGCAGTCTCCCAAAGCTTCTGCTCAGAATCCCAACTCGGAGACTTAGCTTGGCCTGCACACTCCTTGCATGGCTCGTATAACCCGATTTCACCCCTAGTTGTATGAGAACCGAGGTTAACTCTCTGAGCCTTCTGTCAACGCACTCCTTGCAGACGACTTCGACTGCACTCCTTGCAGGAATCCTTGCTTAGACAGAGAAACAATTGTAACTCACTCTGCTTCCTCTCAGATTTCAATCTTAACACATGAAATCATACACACAACATAATAACAAATGCATAACAAGAAGTAATATTCATAAGCAGAGCATTCAACATACATACACAGAGAATCACGCAACAACCATGAATCTGAATCAACTTCTTCTATTAATTCAATATCTATACATGAGTGTTCTTCTACAGTTCTCTGTTCTCTCCTATGCTCTGGATCCTTCTTCCTGAACTATCAACAACAACTACCATAATACAAATGAGGGTGTCTATATCTGTTTTTCCCTCTTTCTTCTAGAACTGTCTAATCTACAAATTCAATTCTATCTACCTACAACTACTACTATAAATGCCTCTGTCTATCTCAGACGAGAGCGTATGGCTCGAGGTCTGATTACATTTTACCAAGGCGCCTAAATTAAATGATATCATTTATGTTTGCGCATCAACTTCAAGGGAAATTCAAAAACTTGCACTGGATGTCTTCCAGCTATCTTCTGCTTCCACGTTGGTTTTTCTTGTTGTGAGGGATGCTCTTGCATCAACATTTTAAATATGAATGGAGTGAGGCACCTGTTCAAATTTTTTATTGTCTTCTTTCTATATGGTGATGATGTGTTTTACTATTATTCTTTTAATGTGTATTTAAACAAATCTTATAGAATCTAATCTATGTTGCTAGCTTAAGTAGCATAATAGTGTTGGCTATGATCATGAGATATTCTTTGAATGCATCAATATGAGTTGTAATATAAATTTTATGAGTTGTAATAAATTTTAAACACAGTTATAATAAATTTTAAATATAGTTAGTAAAAATTTATTTTAAACATAGTTATTATAAATTTTAAGCATAGTTATAATATTTATGGCATCGCCCCAGCCCCCCGCGGGCCTGGCCTAGGTCCCATGGGTTTTTTTTGCAGGGATAAACGAAAACCCTTGAAGCCAAGCTTTAAGACAGGTAATATCGGTCTGCGTGGCTTCTACATAAGTTATTATGTGATGGTTTCATCTAAAAAATGAGAACGTAGCCATTCCGTCTTGGGAAACAAAGATTAAGTAATTCAATGTGGTTAAGTAATTCAATGCGTACCTTCGAAAGTCATAGAGGGTAAATTGTAACTACACTAGGATTCTAGTTACCTTTATTTACTTGATGGAGTATCAGTCAATTCTGTGCAACCCAGTTTTATTTTATAATCGAATTCTCCTTAATGTTTAAACTTTCATAAGAATGGTCTTAATCTCCTAGAACGACTCGAGGGTTTACACTGATAATTACTATATTTCATTAATGTTCATATGATGTCAATACTTGCTATTGTTTGGTCTTCGACTCCTTCTTTGTATCAATAACCCTAAGGTTTCGCTTTTAAAATATTTAAAATATGAATGGTACATTTTAAATATGAATGGAGTGATATGAGTTGTAATATGAGTTGATATTTAAAATATTTTAAATAAGAATGCTACATTTTAAATATGAATGGAGTAATATGAGTTGTAATATAAATTTTATGAGTTGTAATAAATTTTAAACATATTTTAAACATAGTTATAATAAATTTTAAACATAGTTATTATAAATTTATTTTAAACATAGTTATTATAAATTTTAAATATTGTTATAATATAACAAACAATGTTACAACATTGTAATATTATTAATAATTTTATATAGTTATATATTTATTTTCAAAACAAACATTTAAATAAATTTGTAGCTTAGGTAAGTAATATTAATGCTTTTGTTATTTTATTTTATTATTTTATTTATTTTAGATGTTTTTTTTTAAAATATTTTATTGAATTTTGATTAATTTTCAATTTTTTTTCTCATTTTATTTTTCTTTTTTAAAGTTTGAAGCGATTTTTCGCTCTTCTTTTTAACAAAAAAAAATATTTTGGTTTTTTAAATTATTGTTTTCCACGGAAATTTTATTTATTTTTCATTTCTTTCTAGTTTTTCTTTGTTTTTCACCATTTTGTTAGCTCATGAAATTTCTTAGCTCATATGTTTTGAATATGGTCAATATAACAATACTTTTAAGAAATTATTTATGTTTCATTCAATGTAA
>JZKD02S0680365.1:131833-151135 GCA_000966675.3 Picea glauca | reverse complement strand
AAGTATGTACCAATCATGTGTCAACTACTCATCAACTATGACTCATCAATATGTACCAACATCATCAACTATACACCTCATGTATGTGCCAACTCATCAACTACTTGTCTCAATTATGTAACCAACATGTACCTTAACAAAAATACCTCATCAATTTCATCATCCAAATATGATTTGTAACTCTATAATATACCAGGTGTATATGATCACATATCTGTAAACCTTCCTTAACTTTCACAACAAGAGACTAGAATTTTCATCAAACTTTTCTTTGACTAGTTTGGGATTAGTCAACAACCTTGACTTGAAATAATCATAACTATGTACCTGTAATGAATAAAGATATGAAAATAGTAAACACTGTTCTTCAGTTTTTTTTATGGAATTCCTCCATGTGTCACTACTTGGAACCTCTCAGAAAATGAGTTATAGAAAAAATGACATACCTTGATGAATTCTGGCTTATTCTAGAGAGCGACCTTGCAGAGCGTCCCTCTCTTAGAATATTTTTTGAATGGATCTGAAAATGTTATACAGAATACTAGAGACTGTAATATAACCAACATATTTTTTCTTACATAATTTAGATCTATTATGAAAAAGTTATGATGTTTTTACCCAAAACACCTGTTTTAGACTAGTTTAAGGACTAGCCAAAAACCCTATTTTCCATGGAGAGTAACTCCAAAACTAAATGACCCACAAGCTGAATTATTTACCACAGATACTTGGATATGTTTCCTAAATTTCCTATCAATTTCATGGTATGAATCATTCTATAAAAAAACGTTATTGCAAAAATGGTGAGATGACCTGTAAATAACATACCTTAGAAAGCATCATCAAAAGAATTTATCCTCCCTTGAATTCTGACCTTCTCTTCTTCACCTTCCCTCTGAAATTAGGCTTAGATATCCTTTGGTTACCTCAGTTAACTATAGATATTCAATATTTTCAAGTGTGATATAAAATGAGAGAGCCCTGCCTCTTATTTATACTCTCCAAAAATCTTCCTTAGAAGCATCTTCTAGGTCACTTAACCCATTTCTAGGTCACTTAACTGATTTTTAGGTCACTTAACCCATTTCTAGGTCACTTAACCTATTTCTAGGTCACTTAACCCATTTATATGTCACTTAACCTATTTTCCTCATTTTTAGGGTTAACCACTTTCCATAATTAAAATTTCTCCATTACTTTATCATTTAAATATTCCTCCTTGACTTTGTCACCTCGCTTTATCAAATAAATAATCTTCTTTGATTTTTTCACTTCACTTTATTATTTAAATAATCCTTCTTGACTTTGTCACTTTAATTTATCATTTAAATAATAATTTATTCTTTGCAAGCTCTTTGACTTCTTTGACCTTTTGGGGCTTCAAGCCAACATATGAGGGTCCTCCAATTTCGTAAGGCCATAACTCTCAAACCATGAGGAGTTATGTGACGTTCCACATACCACCATAAATGGCATGCCATGTACTATCCATATATAATAGTATTACCTTAAAATATATTAAAACTAATACCATTTGTAACACGTTCGACCTCACACCGGCCGAGCATGCCACTCCTCAGATGCTTTACTTAGGTCTGAAACCATATTTGTAACATTCCTAGCCTACAAAGGGCCTGGCTACATGGGGAAACACATTCGTCCTCTCGCTACGGAACATACTGTAACATACCCAGTATTCAACTGAGCTATTCCACATAATTTTTCACTTCAAATTGTATGTAATTATAACATATACATACAACACCCTTGTGGAAGCTTTACATATAATGTAAACAAACATTCATGTCCTGTAAATATACAATTTCATACTGAAATAACAGTAAACACAGACAAGCAGCATATACAGGGAAATACCCATAAACATATAGACAGGTATAATCACACATATGATAAACTGTAACATAAGCACGTAAATAACAATGCAACATGTAAATTTATCACATGATTGGTACTTATCTTGGAAAGATTGTCACCAATTGCGTGCACACCATCCACAAACCTCCCAACATTAGACTACACTGTTCATCACTCTCAAGTGTGAGTCACCCCCGAGATGGGACTAAACTCCACCCAGGTAAATGGATTCCAAACCAAGCTAAAGGCTCATAGACAACATGAAAGACTCTATCCCAAGTGCTCACTCAACTAGCCTACAGTCTCGTATTCCCCACATGCCTTTCCCACCCAAGGAAGTGTGCCCCTTCTCTGCTCAACAGACCCTTGACTGCCCCACTTCCCTTCCAGAGATTTAGCAACAGGCCGAATCAGAAGTATCAGAGAACTATAGCTGCAGTTTAGCACCTTCAGGAATAAGTTCCCCAACAATTCTCTCACTTAGAGAATTTCTCACGGGCCTGACAACTTGCCTCTTCAATTTTCCACGGGCCTGACAACCCGCTTCTTCAATCCCACTCCCAAGATAACTAGGTACACCAATAGGAAATGGTTACAGAAACATGATTAGATAGAGTGAAATGAATGAATGAAGGATAACCGACTATGTGAGTGAAAAATGGTCATGAAATTATTGACTGGATGACTGAATGATGGAAGGAATCATGGCGAGATCATCATAAGAATGATCGTGAGAATGATGGTAAGGATGTTCGTTCAAATGATGGTGAAATATTTCCAAAGAGCTAAGTCCCCATGATATGTATGCATGTCCCCAACTTGACACTTGTCATGTTGGAAGCTACTTTGGTCCACTTGTCCCCAACTTTAGAAATTAGGATAAAATAATTATCCATACTTTATGTTTAAAGGAAATATTAATATAATATTCCTTTTTGGCTTTGCCTTTCCGTAACTAGTGAAGTTTAGTCCCCCATCTCTTTTATCATGGTCAATCTACGCACAACGATGTATTTTATATTAATCATGAGACATATACAAAATAGGCACGCTGGCCTTTAACATCTAGGCGCACTGGCCTAATCCCAAACCATAAGAATCCCAACTTATCATAACTGGATCACCAGCCTATAATACATATCATATAAACAAGGTTCGCTGACCCACTTACTACGCGCACTTTAGTTACTACGCGTGGTGTCCGGTTATGTGCACACTTCATCATTTTACTGCACAGTACTTGCACACACTTATGCCATGAAAGGTGCATTACAAAAATGATGTCAAAACAACTCACCAACTTAAGTACACTTACATTACATTTACAATTGGGTTCGGATGAGGGATATTACAATCCCCTCCCCTTATTTATGCACGGGCCTCAGTGCATCATTTACCCATATACAACAAGTTTTCATAAATCCTAAAAAAGATGCGGTTATTCCATCTGCATTACATCCTCATGTTCCCAAGTAGCGTCCTCAGGATTGTACCAGGTCCATTGTACCTTTACAATCCCTATGGCTCGATTTCGGAGCTGCTTGATTTTCCAGTTCATAATGCACATCAGATGCACTTGAAAAGCACCTTCTTGTTCCACCTGAATCACATTCCAATCAATAACATGATTAGCATCATGTATATATTTATTTAGCAATGATACATGGAATACATTATGGACAGACATAGATGCCAGCAATGCAATCATATAAGCAACTGGTCCAATCCTCTCTAGGATTTCAAATGGCCCACAAAATCTGGCTGCCAACTTGGCGCAGCTCCCCAAATTCAGGGAACTCCTGTTAGATTTCACCTTCAGGAAAACATGATCACCCACTTTGAATTATCTGTGGGTTCTATTCTTATCGACATAACTTTTTTGCCTATCTTGGGCAACTTTTAAATTCTGGTTAATTTTTATCATTTAGTCCTGCATCTCCTTAAGCAACTCTGGCCCAATTACTGTCCTATCGATTGTGTTATCCTAGCTCACTGGAGTATTTCACTTCCTGCTGTAAAGTGCTTCAAATGGGATAATATTCAACGATGCTTGATACCCATTGTTGTAAGCAAATTCTACCAAGTGTAGGTAGTCTTCCCATTTCGATGGTTTATCCATCACATACATTCTCAGTATGTCTTCTATCACTTTGTTCACCCTCTCTATCTGTCCATCAGAATTAGGATGATAAGTTGTACTAAAGTTCAAATTTGTTCTGAATCCTTTGAACAATCCTTTCCAGAAATTCAAGGTGAATTTTGGGTCTCTGTCGGACAAAATTATTTTAGGAATGCCGTGCAATTGTGCCACTTCCTTCATGAAAATATCAACAACATCTGCTGCCTTGTGAGTAGTTTTTAGTGGAATAAAATGAGAATCTTTTGTAAGCTTGTCCACCACTACCATGATCGAATCATGCATCTTTCCTGTTTTGGGCAATCCCATAATAAAATCCATTGTCACCACTTCCCACTTCCATTCAGGAATGGAAAAAGGTTGCAACAACCCTGCAGAGTGCCTATGCTCAACTTTAACTTTCTAGCATTCCATACATCTAGTGATGTATTCAATGATCTCTCTCTTCATACATGGCCAAAAGTAATAGCTCTTTATCGTTGCCATGGCTTTCTGATATCCAGGGTGCCCTGCATAATTAACATTATGCGTTTCATGCAAAATCATATGTTTCAAGTCCTGGACATTTGGAACAAAAATTCTGTTCTTGTGCAACCGTATTCCATCTATTCCCAAACTATAATTATCCACCTTTTGTGGTATCTTACTCTGTTGTAGCTTTGTTACCAATTCAGTGCATTGCAGATTTGCATTTGTAGCCTCCAGAATTTTTCTTTTAATATCAGTCTAATACATGCTAATGGTTGTAGCATCTAGTTCATGCACCCTCCTATTGAGTGCATTAATCACTTTATTCTCTTTCTCCTTGATATGCTTTATATCAAAGTCATATTCGCTTAAAAATTCTAACCATTTTCTCTGCCTATCATTTAGATTTGTCCGATCAAATAAATATTTCATACCATTGTGGTCTGTTCTTAGCTCAAACCTTTTTCCCATGAGGTAGTGTCTCCATTTCCTCAAGGCATGCACTATGGCTGCCAACTCCAAATCATGAGTGGCATAATTTCTTTCATGATCCTTCAACTTCCTTGATTCATAACATATGAAAAACCCATTTTGACTGAGGAATCCACCAAGTCCTTCATTACATGCATATGTGCATACAATGAAGTCTTCATTTGGGTCTGCAATCCTTAATATTGGATCACTTGTCAATAATTGTTTCAAGTGTTGGAAACTCTTTTCGCAAACTAGTGTCGACTGAAACATCACTCCCTTTATTTGAAAGGAAGTGATTGGGTGTGCAATCTTTGAGAGTCCTTCAATAAATCTTCTGTAGTAGCCTGCAAGACCCATGGATGATCTTACCTCTGTCACATTTTTCGGTGCTGACCATTATCTAATGGATTCTATCTTCTCAGGATCCACTGCGATCCCATCCTTTGAAATGATATGCCCCAAATAATGAATTTGTTTCTGATAAAATGAACACTTTATCAATTTGGCATACACCTAATGCTCCCTTAGTACTTGCAACACCATCCTCAATTGATGTTCAGGCTTTTCCTCTAAATTAGAATATATAAGAATGTCATCCAAAAATACAATGACAAACTTGTCTAAATATTCTCGGAAAACACCATTCATTAAGCACATGAAAACAACTGGTGCATTTGACAACCCAAATGGCACCACTGTGAACTCATAATGACCATACCTTGTCTCGAAGGCAGTCTTGTTGATATATTCTTCTTTAATCCTTACCTGATGGTATCCTGATCTGAGATCTATCTTTGAAAATATCCTTGCACCCTTCAATTGATCAAAGAGATCATTAATCCTTGGTAGAGGATACTTGTTCTTAACAGTCACTTTATTCAACTATTTGAAGTCAATGCGCAATCTTAATGTTCCATATTTCTTCTTCAGAAACAATACTGGGGCACCCCAAGGTGACACACTTGGGCGTATATACCCCTTGTTCAGAAGTTCTTCAAGATGCATTTGCAACTCCTTCAATTATAGTGTACTCATTCTGTAAGGAGTATTTGATACTGGTGATGCTCTAGGCATTAGAGTTATAGAGAAATCAATGTCTCTTTTTGGGGGTAGTCCTGGTACTTCCTTGAACACATCTTCAAATTATTCCAGGACTGCATAATCTTCCAAATTTGGCTCCTTATCTTTAGGTGTCTCTTCTATATGAGCTGCAAATATTTGACATCCTTTTCTGTAACATTTCTTGAGATGCAATGCTGAAATTTCTCTAATGGTTATTGTTTTGGGAATTCCCTACACTTTCCTTAGTTTCCCTTCTTCATCCAAACAAGTGAATGGTTTGTTATGATAGTCCAGGAGAGCATGATGTTGGTCCAACCAATCCATCCAAATTAGACAGTCATAGGAACCTAAAGATAAGATGTTCAAATCTTCCTTGGTGTTCAGTCCATTCATGTCCATGAGGCATGACTTAACCATCTCATTAAATTTTATTTTGGCTCCTGTAGCCAGCTACACCAACTAGGATTTCCCATGCTTGCTTCTTGGAAAATGCAAACTTTCTACCATCTTTGGGTCTATATAACTATGAATAGCTCCTGAATCAATTAAAATAGCAATGGTTTGGTTGTTTATCATGCCTTCCACTTCAATCATGTGGGATTGATACTCTGCTTGCTTGTTATCCAGGGCTACATAGATCCTTGGCACATATCTTCCCATGTCCTCCACTATTTCATCTTGTTGTACATTTTGAACAACCTTTCATTTTTCACTTCTGTGAGGACAATCTTTGAACCTATGATCTCCTTTACAACCCCAACATTGAATAGGTGGTTGTCTTGTCCCTTAACTCCCTATGTCAATCATTCTGGGTTCTAGGCGGTTTTTGTCCCTGTGGATTATTTCTGAAGAATGGTGGCTTAGATCCCTTCTTCCTCTAATCCATATTGAATTTATTTTTGTCTTCCCAAGCCTTTTGGAAAGACGACCTTGCTTTCTACTGATCATATAGGCATTTAGCTTGCCTTATGGTCTCTTCCAATGTCTTGGGTTCATCATATTGTATTTTTTCACTAACGAATGTTGGAAATCCACTCAAATACATTTGAATTTTGACGGTCTCATCCTTTATGAATGAGACATACTTCAACAGTTCTAGAAACTTTCTCTCATATTCATCTATGGTCATACTTCCAAGCTTGAGTTCAAAGAACTCTTTCATTTTCTTGTCATAGTATCTCTTAATCAAGTATTTCTTCTTGAAATACTTCTTGAATTCCCTCCAAGTAACACTTTTATCTTTAATGTGTTTCACCTGCACAAGCTGATCCCACCACATGGATGCTTTTCCTTTGAGTTGATAAATAACAATTCTACCCTCTGCATGAGAAGGATAATTATGCAATTGAAAATACTTTCTCATGCCCAACAACCATGTTTTTGCATCTTCATCTTTCTTGTGCTCACCATCAAATGTAGGAGGTTTGATTTTGTTCATTTCTCCTCGTAGCTCATCCACCCCAGACCTCTTATGCCTTATGACAAGGGATGGACTTGAGCTGCTACCTGTTCTCTTATTGGAATGCCTTTGGGAATGATGGTGGTGTCTACTAACACTTATTGCTCTTCTTTTCTCATCTGAAGGCTTGTGACTTCCAGATTTGCTTGAGCCACTCTCCTTAACCAATTTATTTTCTATTATGTTCAAGCCCTCCAATAACTTCATGTTGAAGTCATTCTGCTACTCCTTGGCTCTCATAATCCTTTCATTATCAGCCTTATGGCTTTGGACATCCTTCTGCAAATTTTTAATGGTCTCTGCCATATTCATGTTTTCATTCCTTTCTTCTCCATGTCCATTGGAGTTTTTTCCTTCAATGCCCAAATGGACATCCATCCCTCTGCTCTCATCTAGATGCCTATAATTCTCCCGTGCCTCTTCCATTCCTATGGACTCTGCAATGATCTGATCTGATATGATCTAGTTGTTGTTAATTCTTCAAAACATGCAGCCATTGAAACTTATCAGGTTAACAATTCAACAATTCATGAAAAATATGAACCATTTTGGTTCCATATATACATCAAAATTATCTCTCCTGATTTCTTAGTGTTGTCACCGTGACAATTCTAGATAAGACCCAAGTCTTGAGAAAATAGACGCGTGATGCCTTCAGAGATACATCGGGGCAGAAAGGCGGTTTTTCGAAACCACTTTCACCAAGACGCAATATCACGTGTTTCAAAATGTCAAACTACTACTCGTGGAATGGGCGATGACTAGTCAGATCACCCCGTTTCACTTGTTCGGTACTTCATAGTTGTATGATGCCAGCTGAACGCCACCATATAATGAACTCAAAAGATAATCATTTGAAATGGATTAGCTGAGCATGGAAACCCAACACACTTTTACGTAGTCTTTCTGTGATTCATAATTGGAATTCTATAACTACCAATCCTCAAGTATGGAGACATCAGTTTATCCATAAACGAAGAAATCTCAAAATTGCTTGACTTTCTTCTCTCTGTAAAATCATTTTAGTGTCCACAAACTGAGGTACATGGACAAGGCTAAATCCAGTGAGACTGGTTATTTAGGTAACATGCTAGACTTTTCTGCGAATAAGGAGGAAAGGGTAGTCATGCATATACTAGCGACTAAGTTTTTCACAGAACATGCCACTGACTCTACATTGGAAGCCAGGCTAAATCCCATTATGAAGGATTTAGTCATCAACAAGCCAGCTGCTAAGAAGAAAAGGAGAAAGCGTCAGAATAAGGAAACCACATCTGAAACGACTGAAAGTGTTGGAGAGAATCAACCGATCTAGTTGGATTCTTTAAAGGAGGAGATTGCTAAGCTGAAATGAGTCCTCAACTAACATTAGGTGCATTTCAGCGAATTTTGGAATAGGGGGGTAGCAGAGGTAAGGGACTTCGAAGATGATAGGACTATTCTTAAACGGTCCTTTTACAATATGATACCTATTATTATTCCCCTTTTTTGTAATTTTGGGATTAATACGATTATATAAATGCAAAAGAAGACTTTGGACTGTTTATTACAAGATTCTAACTACTGGTGTTATGAGTCTTGTTTTCTTTCATAGTATTCTTTTCTTGTAAGATTATACTTCACTTCCATCTATCTGAATCGGAGGATTATAAAGCTCAGAATTCTTCCCTGAAATGCTCTCGGTTTAATAGTTTAGAATATATTTATTTATTCACAACCAACTCTGAATTTACTTTAAATAATGCTCCGATGCGGTTGTGTGTTTCTTTTTCAACTAATATTATGCAATTTTTTCTATTAAATCAGACTCATCTCCTTCCAAATGACTTTGCACACACAAAAATTCAACCTGTACACCCATATTTATCATGCACAACAACACTACAAGGTAAATTGTTCTTCCGCACACCTATATCCCCTATGCATTTCTTCTCCATTGTGCCAATAACTTGCGTGCACTACTTTTGTGTTGTGCACCAATATCCACTGTGCACAGTAATCTGTGCGCACCATTGACTACATTGTCATGAGATAACTATACTCATACTATGTGCACACAAACCAACTCCTCTGTGTTTTGCAATGTTGTGCACTCCACGTGCACATTACTATGTGTGTGCTCATCGCCCAATGCTAAATTTAGCACGTGCATCCACACCCAATACTCTTCTACGTGGCACCATAATTTACCATGCACACCTGCACGCCAACATTTTCCGCGCGATGTCAAAATTTTCCTTGGATGCTCTATGACTTGAAAATTTGGCCACTTCAAAATTTATCTTCTGTGAATATTCACTTCGACTGAACCTTTTCGGCCCATCCAGGCTCAGTGTTGGAATTGAAGCTCTGATACCATACTGTAACACCCCCGGCCTCACACCGGTCGGGCATGCCCTCCTCAGATGCTTTACTTAGCTCTGAAACCGTATTTGTAACATTCCTAGCCTACAAAGGGCCAGGATACACGAGGGAACACTTTCTTCCTATCACTGTGGAACATACTATAACATACCTAGTATTCAACTAAGCTATGCCACATAAATTTTCACTTCAAACTACATGCAATTATTACATATACATACAACACCCTTGTGGAAGCTTTACATATAACATAAATAAAAAATCATGTCCTGTAAATATACAATTTGATACTGAAATAACAGTAAACAAAGACATGAAACATATATAGGGAAATACCCATAAACATACAGACAATTATAATCACACATATGATAAACTGTAACATAAGCACATAAATAACATTGCAACATGTAAATTTATCACATGATTGGTACTTATCTTGGAAATATTGTCACCAATTGCATGCATACCATCCACAAACCTCCTAGCCTTAGACTACACTGTTCATCACTCTCAACAGTGAGTCACCCCCGAGCTGGGACTAAACTCCACTCGGGTAAATGGATTCCAAACTAGGATAAAGGCTCATAGACAATAGGAAAGACTCCATCTCAGGTGCTCACTCAACTAACAACCTCCAGTCTCTCATTCCCCACATGCCTATCCCACCCGATGAAGTGTTCCCCTTCTCTACTCAACAGTCCCTCGACTGTCCCACTTCCCTTCTAGGGCTTCAACAATAGGTTGGAACGGAAGTCTTAGAGCACTGTAGCGACAATTTAGCACCTTTAGGAATCAGTTCCCCAACAATTCTCTCACTCAGAGAATTTCTAATGGGCCTAACAACCCGCTTCTTCAATTTTCCACAGGCCCGCCAACCCGCCTCTTCAATTTTCCACAGGCCTGACAACCCGCTTCTTCAATCTCCCTTCCAAGCTAAACAAGTACACCAACAGGAAATGGTTATGGAAACAGGCTCAGATAGAGTGAAATGAATTTTTGAAGGATAACCGACTGTGTGAGTGAAAAATTATCATGAAATCATTGACTGGATGACTGAATGATGGAAGGAATCATGGGCGAGATCATCGTAAGAATGATCGTGAGAATGATGGTAAGGATGTTCGTCCGAATGATGGTGAAATATGTCCAAAGAGCTAAGTCCCCACAATATGTATGCATGTCCCCAACTTGACACTTGTCATGTTGAAAGCTACTTTGGTCCACTTTTCCCCAACTTTAGAACTTAGGATAAAATAGTTATCCATACTTTATGTTTTAAGGAAATATTAATATAATATTCCTTTTTGGCTTTCCCTTTCCCTAACTAGTGAAGTTTAGTTCCCCATATCTTTTATCATGGTCGGTCTACGCACAACGATGTATTTTATATCAATCATGAGACATATGAAAAATAGGTGCACTGGCCTAATTCCAAAACATAAGCATCCCAGCTTATCATAACTGGCTCAACAACTTATAATACATATCATATACACGAGGTTCATTGACCCCCTTATTGCATGAAATTTAGTTATTGTGCACGATGTCCAGTTATGTGCACACTTCATCATTTTACTGCGCAGTACTTATGCACGCTTATGCCATGAAAGGTGCATTACAAAAATGATGTCAAAACAACTCACCAACTTAAGTACACTTACATTAAATTTACAATTGGGTTCGGCCGAGGGATATTACTCCATTATACATGAAACAACCTTGGGTCCATTACCCAAACCTTTGTGCTACTAGAATTCACTACCAGACTTTCTTCAAGGGTTGACATCAATGAAAACCAACCTTACTCAACAATCTCCCCCTTTGGAATTGATGGAAACACTCTGATGCAATACTGAAATCATATCACTCATTCTCCCCCTGGAAACATGCCTCTATCCTCTGCATCTCTATGACCATTTCTCCCCCTGGAACCATGCCTCTGTCCTTTGCATCTAGTTAATATCTCCCCCTTTTTCATCAATGACAAAGTTATCTTTCCAGATGGGGATGCTCCCCCTGAATGAACTGTCCTCTTTATGGTGCTTCCTCGAGTACATCTAAGACATATAAGATACACATTCAAAAGAATTCATTTTGGAGTAGAAATAAATCTGATTCTCTGGTGAAGATACTCAAAGGCTTCCCGTGGAAGTGGTTTTGTAAAGATGTCTGTGTTGGATTACTGAGAGGGGGGGTGAATCAGTAATATCGTAATTATAATCATTTTTCTCCAAATAATCCAAGTGTTATATCAATGTAGAATTATTATACAATAATGAGCAATAGGAAATGAACAATCACAGACATACACATTATACTAGTGTTTTATGTGGAAACCCAAATCGGGATAAAACCACATAAATATTTTTCTTATATATCTTGAAGAATTACATTCATTAGAAGCTCTGAATTCCTTTGTTTTACATATGCAACTGGAAGGAGGCTCCAACCCCCTAGTTTCTCAGGCTACAACCCGAGGGAATCTCCAACTCCCTAATTCTCTGGCTACAACCAGAAGGAGTCTACAACCCCCTATGTTCTCTGGCTACAACCGAAAGGTGGCTACAACTAGTTGTCCTTGCCCCGTCCAACCGCTCTGAAGTATAAGTAGAATGATGGAACCACTATCACACTATCACTTTGAGATATACCGTTGTGCAATTGTAACAACCTGTACCACTGACCTGCATCCAACTTGTACAACTAACCTGTATCCAACCTGTACAACTGACCTGTATCCAACCTGTACAACTGACATATATCCAACCTATACAACTTTCCTGTAATCAATCTGCACTTGAAATGAACATGTATCTACAAAATACAACAGGTACGTGACCTGTAGTGCTGCAGCCCATGTATGTATGCACCTATTCTGTTATGCAATCTGTGTATGCACACGCCCTAACTGTTATGCAGCCTGCGTATGCTTTCTATAACTAGGGTTTCCTTTCACTTGAAAACTTCTGACCCTCGGTAACTTCTTTCACATAGAGCTGTAACTTGTCACTGTATCCAGGTTGTAACTGTATCCTGTGCTTGCACTCTCATACATAACATTCACTCAAGACAAATATGTCTCTCTCTAGTCATGTACCATATAGGTGTGTGAAATCATGAACAAGTAAACTTTCCCTCACATGATCTTAGTCATCAAAACCTTTTTGATATTCATCCTCTCAATACATAAAAAAATACAAGATCTCAACCATGTACCATAAAATCCTTTATCCATATGCCAAGAAATACAATATATGCCTCAACAAGAAGTATCAATGATAAATATACCAGCGTTGTATTTCTGTAGATATGACTTATGCAGAAGATCCCATGTAGCCACTAGTCTCTGTAGGGAGAATCCTCAAATCTCCATTTCCATTCCTCATGCATACATCAAAATCCAACTTATTCATAGAAATAAGGCATACCTTTTGAGCCAATGGATGGATCTGATGTATCTGAGCACTTTAGACCTTCCTGGAAGCTTGATCTCAGAATACAAAACCTCTGCATCTTCATCTTCTCAAGTTTCCATGGATTTACCAACATGCACTCACCCTGTACACAACCAACCCGCGTACGTACACACCCTATGCACATACAACCCATGTATGTACGCACCCTAAACACAGACAACCTGCATATGCCTTAGAAAATAGGGTTTTCTGTAATTCTGATAATTTCACCGTCAACCCTTCGTGCTACCTCAGACGTTCACCACTTTAGATGTATTCACAAGTATTTACTATAATCTTTACACAAGAAAATAGATATAAAATATGTACATGTGTATATTTAGTGAGTGAGATTTGCCTCTTATTTATATCTTCATGTAGCCTTACACTTTCCTTATTTTAGGGCTTATTCATTTAAAATAATTTCTTTTGCAAAGCACTTTGACTCTTGGGGGATTTTATAAGACTCATGAGGGTTCTCCAACTTCATATGGTCATAAATATCTAACCATGAGGAGTTATGTGATGTTCCACATACCAACGGAAATGGCATGACAATCACTATGCACCTAGGATAGTTTCATTGACAAATTCATTTTCCTTCATCTCATTATTCCATAATTAAGCATGGGTTCTCTAACTATACTTCTAGGATAACTCAATACGTAAAGCATCTTCCTGTGAGGGATTTCACCATAAGGGGACGACTTTGGAGTTCATCCATCTATACTTCTTATCAACCATGACAAGACAATAATGAATCATCTTTACATCAAATAAACTTGGGTCCATTACCCAAACCTTTGTGATATCAGACTTTCTTCAAGGGCTAACATCAATGACAACCAACCTTAATCAACAATATCCCCTTTTGGCATTGATGGAAACACTCTGATGCAATATTGAAATCATATCACTCATGCTCCCCCTGGAACCATGCCTCTATCCTCTACATTTGATAAATCTGCTCCCCCTGGAACCATGCCTTTGTCCTCTGCATCTGATAAATCTCTCCCCCTTTTTCATCAATGAAAAAGGTATCTTTCCATTTGGGGTTGCTCACCCTAACTGAACTATCCTCTTATGGTGCTTCCTCATGTACATCTAAGACATATAAGATACGAATTCAAAAAGAATTCATTTTGGAGTAGAAATAACTCCAAGTCTCTGGAGAATATATTCAAAGGCTTCCCGTGGAAGTGGTTTTGTAAAGATGTCTACCACTTGTTCTTTTGTGCCCACATACTCAACTCTGATGTTCTTTTCTGCAACCTTCTCCCATAGAAAGTGATACTTCATTGGAATGTGCTTCGTCTTGGAGTGCATTATGGGGTTCTTTGAGATACTGATGGCTCTTGTATTATCACAATAGATTGGAATGGGATCATCATACTCAAATTGTATATCTGTTAGAGCTTGTTTCATCCAAAGAACTTGTGTAGAACATGATGCTGCTGCAATATACTCTACCAAGACTGTAGAAAAATATATTGATGATTGTTTCTTTCTTAGCTATGATACTAAACACTCACCCAAGTAGAACACTGCTCCACTAGTGATTCGTCGATCATCAATACAACCTGCCAAATCTACATTTGTGTAGGCAATAAGTGATAGATCCTTTCCTTTTGGATACCATAATCTGAACTCTTATGTTCCTTTGAAATATCTGAAAATCATGTTCACTGCTAATACATGTGATTCCTTTGGTGATTCTTGAAATCGTGCCACCTGTCCAACTGCCTGCATTACATCTGGTCTGAATGCTGTCACATATAGTAGACTAACAATCATTGACCTGTATTGTCTCTGAGTTGTGGGCTTCAAGTCAACATCTTTGCTCAACTTGCAACTCGTTTGCATGGGAGTGATAATTGGTTTGCAATCTTCCATTCCAAACCTCTTTATCACTTCTCTGATATACTTGGTTTGAGAAATAAAATTCCTTGGTTGCTTTGACGTATCTTAAGTCCCACAAAGAAGGATAGTTCTCCAAGTAACAACATTTCAAATTCATTATGCATATCTTTTGAAAATTTTTGGCTTAACCTGTCATCATCACTACCAAAAATAATATCATCAACATAAACTTCAATTAATAAAATATTACCTTGACTTGCCTTGATGTATAGGTTGTTGTCCGCACTTCCTTTTCTAAACCCTACTTGCTGTAGATACTTATCCAGTCTAGAGTACCATGCTCTTGGAGCCTATTTTAGACCATACAAGGCCTTCTTTAATTTACACACATAATATGCATTTTCTGACAACTGAAATCCTTCTGGTTGTTCAATGTAGAGTTCTTCTTCAAGTTCCCCATTCAGAAAACATGATTTTATGTCCATCTGATACATTTTAATATTTTTGGAGCATGCATAATCTAAAAGAAAATGGATTGCTTCCATTTTGGAAACTGGAGAAAATGTCTCTTCAAAGTTGATTCCTTCAACATGTGCATAACCTTTACATACCAATGTAACTTTGTTCCTTGTAACATGTCCATCTTCATTTAATTTATTCTTGAAGACCCACTTTGTGCTGATTACATTCTTATTCCTTGGTCTTGGAACTAGTTCCCAAGTGTCATTTTCCTCTATTTGATCCAATTCTTCATCCATGGCCTTTTCCCAAAATTCTACCTTATTGGCTTCCTAAAAAATGTTTGGTTCAATTGTAGATGAGAGTGCTAGGTGTGTTTGTTCTGCTGAACGGATTCTTCTTCTAGTCTCAACTCATGCATCTTTTTTCTGATAATCTGTTCTGAAGGATGATTCTTTTGTACTTGTTTACTTGGTGTCTTTGGAGACACTTTTTGAACTTGCTCTTATGCTTCTATCATATTCTCTTCATCTTCCTCTTCTACTTCTTTTTCATCTTCTGCTTCTTCTTCTAAGGGATGTTTCATTGATTCATTTTCTTCTTCCTTTGATTCTGGTTTGCCTATTTCATCAATTTTCACGTTGATGCTTTCCACAACTTTGTTCAATCTTAGATTGTAACACTTGTATGCTTTCCTTGTACTTGAATGACCAAAAAACACTCCTTTGTCCACACGAGAGTCAAACTTTCCCATTCTTCCATCTTCTCTTTTGATATGGAATTTTCTTCCAAAAACTCTGAAGTGCTTCACATTTGCTGGTCTTCCTTTCCATAGCTCATAAGGAGTTTTGTTCATGTTGTTTCTGAGCATTACTCTATTTTGAATGTGAACTGATGTATGCACTACTTGTGTCCAAAAAATATCTGTCAATTTTGAATCCATTAGCATTGTTAGAGCCATTTCCTGTACTGTCATGTTCTTTCTTTCAACAACTCCATTCTTTTGAGGTATCCTAGCAACGAAGAATTTCATTTTTATTCCACGATTTCTATAGTAGTCCATAAATTCATTTGAGGTGAATTCTCCTCCATTATCATATCTCAAGCATTTGATTCTTGAATCCATCTCATTTTCAACCATTTCCTTGTAGATCTTGAAGTTTTCAAAAGCTTCTGACTTACTCTTGAAAAAGAAAATTGTAGTCATTCTTGTATAATCATCAACTAATAACATAGTATCTCTCACCTTTTATGACCTTTGTTGTAGTTGGTCCATCTAGATTAGTATGCATAATTTCCAGTGGTCTTGTTGTTGAATATTCCTTTGATTTGAACTTGGTCTTTGTTTGATCTCCTTGTTGACAATGATTGCATAAAGTGTTGGTTGGTTTCATGATCTGGGGAATTTCTATGACTTCTTCTCTTATGATGACTTTGAAAAGGTTATAAAATTGCATGTGAACCATTGTTATGTGCCATAGCCAACTTTCATCTTCCTTTCCTAGACAACGCTTTTCATTTCCAATTTCACTTAACATATATATGTTGCTTGAAGTTCTTGCATCTATAGCGACCAATTTCCCTGAACCTTCTTTTATTATCTCACACTTTTGTGAATCAAAAGTAACTTTATGACCTTGGTCACACATTTGAATCAAACTTAGAAGATTATGTTTCATGTCTTCTACTAGTAGAACATTTTCTTCCTTTTCTTTCTTGTTCCCAATTTAGACTGTGCCTTTTCCAATGATTTTGGATGAATCATCATTTCCAAAGGCGACTGATCCATCTCTTTCTTTTCGTAATGTAATAAAATTGTCTCTATAACCTGTCATGTGTTTTGAACACCCAATGTCAACATACCAACCGCGTTTCTTCTGCTTATCTTGTAGAGAAATTGTGCATTCTTCATTTCTATACTAATATTGTTTTCTTATCCATGTCGTTTTCTGAGGTTCCTGTCGGTGACTGTTGTTATTATGTTGAGGTTCTTTAAGAGGGACTATCATTTTTCAATCTTTGGCCACGTGTCCAAAATTGTTACATTTTTAACATTCCACTTCATTTCTCAAAGATTCAAACCTGTTGTAACTTATTCTCTGTGTTTCACTAGGTCTTTGAATAACCCCTTTGTGTATGAATCTAAAAGTTGTTATTGTTCCTCTTGTTAGCTCTACAATTCACAACTTTATGTCCAAAATTATTCCATGCATAAAATAAACCCAAAAATATAGTTTGATACCTAGCATTTGAAAATCTTCTGAAAGGAGGTGCTCTTATGAATCCTTCTTCTTCTTGAGGCCTATCCGTCTATTGTTGATTCTGAAATATGAATCTTCTCGGTGGAGGAGTGTCCCTGTAATCTTCCTTGTATATCTTCCTATCCACTTTGATTGTTTTTGCATATCTTTTTGGATATGTTTCTTGCTCTTTTGTTTTGGAGATTGATCCCTTTTCTTTCTGATTGTATCCAAGTTTGGACTTGTCAAGATGATATTTTTGACTGCTGATAATGTCATCCAGAACTTTTGAGCTATTCTGCATATTTTTCTTTTGAATATCCTTTCTTAGTGTGACAATCTCTGCTTCCAAGTTTCCAATGATCCTGTCCTTTTCTTTGAGTGCTTCTTCAATTCTTTTATCTTCTTCTATTTGAACCTTCAATTTTTTGATCATTTGTTCTAATTCTCGAGAGTCCTTTTTCTTGTCTAGTTCTGCTTGTAGTTTCTTGTTTTTCTTGTTTTCTCTTTTGATAACTTCTGTGGCACGCATTAATTCTTCTCGATAGTCAACTTATGCCTCTTCAATTTCTTCTTCGATTTCTTCATATTCTTCCCTGGCTTCTTCATATTCTTCTTCGAAGTCTTCTTTTTCAGAGTCCTTTACTACCATGAATATAACTCTTCCTGTTTCATTATCACTGACTTCAGCTTCATCTGATGATGATATGTCTTCTTTGGTGCATAATCTTTTCTTGAAAACTTTCTTTGTAGTTATTTTTCCTTTATATATGTGTTTGCCTTTTGAGTAACATTCATCATTTCTATTTTTTTTATGAGAACATTTGTTAGAAAAATGACCAATACCAACACAATTAAAACAAATTAAAGGAAGCTTACCTCTATACTTACCGTTTGTTACCTTGTTTAGTCTTTTGATGAAGTTGGCCACTTCATCATCTTCCGAGACATCACTGTTGCCGCTATATTCTTCTGGTTGCTTTTTCTTTGATCTTTTGTATGCTTTGAAGGCTGCTTCTTTTACATCTGGATTTTCATGTTCAGTTCTCATTTCATATGATGTGAAGATTTCATGCAGTTTGTCCATGCTTATTGATTTTAGATCCAATCTTTCTTCTAGCGCTGATATCTTAGGGTTAAATCTCATAGGAAGAGATCTTAGTAACTTTTGAACAATTATAGATTCTTCTATTTCTTCTCCCAATCCTATGATTGCATTCACTGTTTCATTGAATCGTAAGAAGTAGGCTGCAATATTCTTATCTTCCTTCATTTTTAGTTGTTCGAACTGACCTCTGTAAGTTCAAAGATTTGTTGCTTTGACTTTTGTATCTCCTTCATAAATATTTCTAAGCTTGTCACAAATTGTTAAGAACCAAATATCAATATAGCATAGAAAAACCTCAGAAAAAGTACTCAACGCCTTGAAAAAGAGATAATTTCAGA
>JZKD02S0680365.1:111977-127163 GCA_000966675.3 Picea glauca | reverse complement strand
GAGACTAGGAGGTATAATTACAACTAATGGCCTAAAGCCGACATAAATAAAATAACATTACTAATATAATATGCCCTAATTAAGGGGTAATGAGACAATATTAGGGCTTAACACAAATCTCTTTAGCATATTTACAATGTGCAACTTTGGTGAATACCGTATCACTTAGACCATTCAAAAGTGCATTTTTGGCTTTGGAATTATTGTCACCGAGTTTCACTTCTTTGTTATTTGTTGGTGGAACTGATGGTGCTGTGTATCCATCTACAATTGATTGCAAAAACTTGAAATCCCTGTGCCTGTATATACGTCTTCATCCTTATGCTCCAAAAAGCATACTTTTGTCCTTCAAACTGTGGTATTCCATTTTTATACAAGTTGGTACTCTCCATGATCTACCTTTCAGTGGTTAAACTGATTTATGAAGGAACCTACTCTAATACCAATTTATGGATTACTGAGAGGGGGAGTGAATCAGTAATAGCGAAATTATAATCATTTTTCTCCAAATAATCCAAGTGTTATATCAATGTAGAATTATTATCCAATAAGGAGCAATAAGAAATGAACAATCACACACATACATAGTACACCAATGTTTTACGTGGAAACCCAAATCGGGAGAAAACCATAGAATTTGTTTTCTTATATGTCTTGAAGAATTACATTCATTGGAAGCACGAACTTCCTTTGTTTTCCAGTTGAAATTGGAAGGAGGCTCCAACCCCCTAGTTTCTCAGGCTACAACCTGAGGGAAGCTCCAACTCCCCAATTCTTTGGCTACAACTAGAAGGAGGCTATAACCCCCTATGTTCTCCAACTACAACTAGAAGGTGACTACAACCACTTGTCCTTGCCTCGTCCAACCACCCTGAAGTATAAGTAGAATGATGGAACCACTGTCACACTATCACTGTGAGATATACTATTGTGCAATTGTATCAACCTGTACCACTCACCTACATCCAACCTGTACAAATGACCTGTATCCAACATGTACAACTGACCTGTATCCAACTTATACAACTGACCAGTATCCAACCTGTACAACTGTCCCGTAATCAATCTGCATCTGAACTGAGCATGTATCTACAAAATACAACAGGTATGCGACCTATAGTTCTGCATCCCACATATGTATGTGCCCTATTTGTTATGAAGCCCATGTATGTACGGGCCCTAACTATTATGCATCTTGTGTATTCTTTCTAGAACTAGAGTTTCCTTTCACTTGAAAAATTCTGACCCTCAATAACTTCTTTCACATAGATCTGTAACCTATCACTATATCCAGACTGTAAGTGTACCCTCTGCTTGCACTCTCATACATAAAATTCACTCAAGACAAGTATGTCTCTCTCTAGTCATGTGCCATACAGGTGTGTGAAATCATGAACAAGTAAACTTTCCCTTACATGATCTTAGTCATCAAACCCTTTCTGATATTCATCCTCTCTATACATCAACAAATACAATATCTCAACCATGTACCATAAAAAACATTAGCCATATGCCAAGAAGTACAAGCTGTGCCTCAACAAGAAGTATCAATGATAAATATACCAGCACTGTATTTCTATAGATATGACTTATGCAGAAGATCCCATGTAGCCACTAGTCTCCTAGGGAGAATCCTCAAATCTCCATTTCCGTTCCTCATGAATACATCAAAATCCAACTTATTCATAGAAATAAGACATACCTTTTGAACCAATGGATGGATATGATGCATCTCAACACTTTATACCTTCCTAGAAGCTTGATCTCAGAATCTAGAATCTCTGCATCTTCATCTTCTCAAGTGTCCATGGCTTTACCAACATGTACTCACCTTGTACATAGCCAACCTACGTACATACGCACCCTATGCACAGACAACCCATGTATGTACGCACCCTAAAAATAGATAACCCGCGTACACCTCATAAAATAGGGTTTTCTGTAATTCCAAGAATTTCCCCGTCAACCCTTTTTACTACCTCATACGTTCACCACTTCAGATGTATCCACACATATTTACAATAATATTTACATAATAAAATAGATATACAATATGTACAAGTGTATATTTAGTGAGTGAGATTTGCCTCTTATTTATATCTTCATGTAGCCTTACAATTTCCTTATTTTAGGGTTTCTTCATTTAAAATAATTTATTTTGCAAAGCACTTTGACTCTTGGGGGCTTCTATAAGACTCATGAGGGTTCTCAAACTTCATATGGTCATAACTCTCTAACCGTGAGGAGTTAGGTGACGTTCCACATACCACTGGAAATGGCATGACAAGAACTATGAATCTAGAATAGTTTCACTGACAAATTCATTGTCCTTCATCTCATTATTCCACAATTAAGCATGGATTCTCTAACCATACTTCTAAGATAACTCAATCCGTAAAGCATATTTCCATGAGGGCTTTCACCATAAGGGTACCACTTTAGAGTTCATCCATCTGTACTTCTTATTAACCATGACAAGACAACAATGAGTCATCTTTACATCAAACAAATGTTGGTCCATTACCGAAACCTTTGTGCTACCGAGATTTCTTCAAGGGTTGAAATCAATGATAACCAACCTTAATCAACAATCTCCCCCTTTGGCATTGATGGAAACACTCTGATGCAATACTGAAATTATATCACTCATGATCCCCCTAGAACCATGCCTCTATCCTTTTCATCTGATAAATCTGCTCCCCCTAGAACCATGCCTCTATCCTCTGCATCTGATAAATATCTCCCCCTTTGTCATCAATGACAAAGGTATCTTTCCATCCGAGGCTGCTCCCCTTGACTGAACTGTCCTCTTATGGTGCTTCCTCGTGTACATATAAGACATATAATATAAGAATTCAAAAAGGTTTCATTTTGGAGTAGAAATAACTCCAAGTCTCTAGTGAATATATTCAAAGGCTTCCCATGGAAGCGGTTTTTTAAATATGTCTGCCACTTGTTCTTTTTTTCCCACATACTCAACTCTAACGTTGTTTTCTGCAACCTACTTCTGTAGAAAGTGATACTTGATTGGAATGTGGTTCGTCTTGGAGTGCATTACGGGGTTCTTTAAGATACTAATGACACTTGTATTAATAAAATATATTGGAATGGGCTAATCATACTCAACCTGTATATCTGTTAGAGTTTGTTTCATCCAAAGAACCCATGTACAACATGATGTTGCTCCAATATACTCTACCTCAGATGTAGATAAAGATACTAATGCTTGTTTCTTTCTTATCCATGATACTAAACAATCACCTAAGTAAAACAATGCTCCACTGGTGCTTCATCGATCATCAATACAACCTTCCCAATCTGCATCTATGTAGGCAATAAGTGATAGATCCTTTCCTTTTGGATACCATAATCCAAACTCTTCTGTTCCTTTGAGATATCTGAAAATCCTCTTCACTGCTAATACATGTGATTCCTTTGGTGCTGCTTGAAATTGTGCCACATGTCCAACTGGATGCATTACATCTCATCTGGATGTTGTCACATATAGTAGGCTGCCAATCATTGTCTTGTATTGCCTCTGATCTATGGGCTTCGAGTCATCATCTTTTCTCAACTTTCAACTGGTTTGCATGGGAGTGATAAATGGTTTGCAATATTCCATTCCTAACCTCTTTAACATTTCTATGATATACTTGGTTTGAGAAATACAAAGTCCTTTGTTGCTTTGACATATCTAAATTCCTAGAAAGAAGGATAGTTCTCCAAGTAATGACATTTCAAATTCATTCTGCATATCTTTTACAAATTTATGGCTTAACCTGTCATCATCACTACCAAAAATAATATCATCAACATAAACTTCAATTAATAAAATATTGCCTTGACTTACCCTGATCTAGAGGTTGTTGTCTGCACTTCCTTTTATAAACCCTGCCTGATGCAGATACTTATCCAGTCTAGAGTACCATGCTCTAGGAGTCTGTTTTAGACCATACAAGGCCTTCTTTAATTTACACACATAATCTGCATTTTCTGACTACTGAAATCCTTCTAGTTGTTCAATGTAGACTTCTTCTTCAAGTTCCCCATTCAGAAAATCTGATTTTATGTCCATATGATACATTTTAATATTTTTAGAGCATGCATAAGTTAAAAACAAACAGATTTCTTCCATTCTAGCAACTGGGGAAAATGCCTCTTCAAAGCCGATTCCTTCAACCTGTGCATATCCTTTACATACCAATCTAGCTTTGTTCCTTGTAACCTATCCATATTCATTCAATTTATTCCTAAAGACCCACTTTGTGATGATCACATTCTTATTATTTGGTCTTGGAACCAGTTCCCAAGTGTCATTTTTCTCAATTTGATCCAATTCTTCATCCATGGACTTTTTCCAAAATTCATCCTTGTTGGATTTTTCAAAACAGTTTGGTTCAATTGTAGATGAGAGTGCTAGGTGCATTTGTTCCGGTGAATGGATTCTTCTTCTAGTCTCAATTCCTACATCTTTGTTTCCAATAATCCGTTCTGAAGGATGATTCTTCTGTACTCGTTTACTGGGTGTCTTTGGAGACACTTTCTAAAATTGCTCTTCTACTTCTCTCAGATTCTCTTCATCTTCCTCTTATACTTCTTTTTCATCTTCTGCTTCTTCTTCTAAGGGTTGTTTCATTGATTCATTTTCTTCTTCCTTTGATTCTGTTTTGCTTGTTTCATCAATAGTCACATTGATGCTTTCCAAAACTTTGTTCAATCTTAGATTGTAACACTTGTATGATTTCCTTATACTTGAGTAACCAACAAGTACTCCTTTGTCCACATGAGAGTCAAAATTTCTCATTCTTCCATCTTCTCTTTTGATATAGCATTTGCTTCCAAAAACTCTGAAGTGCTTCATATTTGTTGGTCTTCCTTTCCATAGCTCGTAAGGAGTTTTGTTTGTTTTGTTTATGAGAATTACTATGTTTTGAATGTGAACTACTGTATGCACTACCTATGTCCAAAAAATATCTGTCAATTTTGAATCCATTATCATTGTTTGAGCCATTTCCTATACTGTCCTGTTCTTTCTTTCAACAACTCCATTCTATTGAGGTGTCCTAGCAATGGAGAATTGCCTTTTTATTCCATGATTGCTGCAGTAGTCCATAAATTCTTTTGAGGTGAATTCTCCTCCATTACCAGATCTCAATCATTTGATTCTTGAATCCATCTCATTTTCAACCATTTCCTTGTAGATCTTGAAGTTTTCAAAAGCTTCTGACTTATTCTTGAGAAAGAAAACTGTAGTCATTATTGTATAATCTTCAACTAATAACATAAAGTATTTCTCACCTTTTATGCCCTTTGTTGTAGTTGGTCCAACTAGATAAGTATGCACAATTTATAGTGGTCTTGTTGTTGAATATTCCTTTGATTTGAACTTGGTCTTTGTTTGCTCTCCTTGTTGACAATGATTGCATAAAGTGTTGGTTGGTTTTGTGATCTGGGGAATTTCTATGAATTCTTCTCTTTTGTTGACTTTGACAAGGTTATCAAAATACATGTGGCCCATTCTTCTACGCCATAGCCAACTTTCATCTTTCTTTACTAGAAAACACTTTTCATTTCCAATTTCACTTAACACATATATGTTGCTTGAAGTTCTTGCAGCTGTAGCGACCAATTTTCCCGAGCCTTATTTTCTTATCTCACACTTTTGTGAATTGAAAGTAACTTTATGACCTTGGTCACACATTTGACTCACACTTAGAATATTATGTTTTATATCTTCTACTAGTAGAAAATTTTCTGCCTTTTGTTTCTTGTTCCCAATTCAGACTGTGCCTTTTCCAATGATTTTGGATGAATCATCATTTCCAAAGGAGACTGATCCATCTCTTTCCTTTCATAATGTAAGAAACTTGTCTCTATCACCTGTCATGTGTTTTGAACACCCACTGTCAACATATCGACCACGTTTCTTTTGCTTAGCTTGTAGAGCGATTGTGCATTCTTCATTGTTATACCGATCTTTCTTTCTTATCCATGTCATTTTCTGAGGTTCCTATCCGTGACTGTTGTTATTCTGTTGAGCTTCTTTAGGAGGGAATTTCATTCTGAAATATTTGGCCATGTATCCAAAATTGTTACATTTGTAACATTCCACTTCAGTGCTCAAAGATTCAAACCTATTGTAACTTCTTCTCTGTGTTTCACTAGGTCTTCTTGAATAATCCCTTTGTGTATGACTCTCAAAGTTGTTATTGTTTCTGTTGTTAGCTCTACAATTCACAACTTTATGTCCAAAATTATTACATGCATAACATAAACCAAAAAATATAGTTTGATACCTGGGAGTTGAAGATCTTCTGAAAGGAGGTGCTCTTATGAATCCTTCTTCTTCTTGAGGCCTATCTATCTATTGTTGATTCTGAAATTTGAATCTTCTTGGTGGAAGAGTGTCCCTATAATATTCCTTGTATAACTTCCTATCCCCTTTGATTGTTTCTGCATAGATTTTTGGATATGTTTCTTTCTCTGTTGTTTTGGAGCTTGATCCCTTTTCTTTCTGATCGTATCTAAGTTGGATTTGTCAAGATGATATTTTTGACTGCTGATAATGCCATCCATAAATTTTGAGCTATTCTACATATTTTTCTTTTGAATATCCTTTCTTAGTGTGACAATCTCTGCTTATCCCTATGGTGGTACAAGACAAGAAGAAAGGAGAGATCAGGAGATGCGTAGATCTTAGGAAGCTGAAAGATGCCTGTTTGCATGACCCATTCCCTATGCCATTTATTGACAAAGTGTTAGATAATGTAGGAGGCCAGGAGGTATATTCTTTTATATGTGGATTTTCAGGATACCATCAGATTTGGATTGCCAAGGAAGATCGTCATAAGACCACATTTGCAATAGAATGGGGATCCTACCAGTATACAGTGATGCCATTTGGATTGAAGAACACCCCAACCATCTTTTCTAGGGTGATGGTCAAAGCATTCAAGGAGTTTCTACATAGATTTCTGGAAGCATACTTTGATGATTGGACTGTTTTTAGTTTATTGAAAAATCACATTGAATGTCTAAGGATAATGTTGGACAAGTGCAGGTGGTGTTAGATTGCCTTAAAAATGAAAAAAATGCATCTTTTTTTCACCATTTGGAGTGTTGTTAGGTCATATTGTATGCAAGAAGGGATTGTTGGTAGACCCATATAAAATTTCCATTATAGTTGATCTTCCCCCTCCTACTTCAGTTAAACAGCTGCGCACTATGCCGGGACATACTAGATATTATAGGAAATTCATTAAAGGCTATGCACAGATTACAAAACCCATGGAGAAGATTTTGGAGAAAGACTGTCAGTTTCATTGGATAGAAGAATGCAAACAGAGCTTCGACATGCTAAAACAAAAAATGGTTACTGCACCTATTCTGGTTTTTCCAGATTGGAGCAAGGAATTTCACGTACATATTGATGCATCTTCTATTGCATTAGGAGTTGTGTTAGCACAAATGGGAACAAGAGACATCGACCACCTGTTAGCCTTTTCTAGCTGGAAGGTATCAACAACTGAGATTAATTACACCACAACTGAGAGAGAAGGGTTAGCCATGGTGTATGCGCTACAAAAGTTCTGCCACTACTTGTTGGGAGGAAACTTTAAAATGTTTATTGATCACTCTGCGTTGAAATACCTAGTAGTGTTGGGGGGGAGAATATGCAGTTGGCTTCTGCTATTTTAGGAATATGATTTTGAGATCATGGTTAAGTTAGGAAGAATGAAAAAATGTCCTGACCACTTGTCGAGGTTGGAACATGGAGAAGAGCCTACTAGCTTGGAGGATACACTGTCGGATGCACAACTGATGGCCATTAGAAATATTGATGATCACTTTGCAGAGATAGTCCACTTCCTGTCAACAGGAATGGCACCTAGTGAGTATACAATCACCTAGAAGAAACAATTGGTAGTTCGCACTGCAGACTTTTCACTTATAGCTGGATAACTATACAAGATGGGACCTGATGAGATATTAAGGAGATGTGTTATGGAGGTAGAGCGAACATTGATCCTCAACGAAGCTCATGAAGGAATCACAGGAGGACACTACGTAGGGAAAGAAACAATGAAAAAGGTTCATAGATATGGCCTCTGGTGGCCTACTCTACACAAAGATGCTAAGGAATATTACAGAGCCTGTGATGTATGCCAAAGAGTTTGGAAACCATCCAGAAGAGATGAAATCCCTTTAGAACCACAAATAACCCTACAAGCATTTGAGAAATGGGCCATTGACTTCGCGAGACCTATAAACCCACCAGGAAAGCACACATGAGCAAGGTATATAATCATTGCGATAGAGTACTTCACTAGATGGGCTGCAGGAAGATAAATTAAGGACTATAGTGCAACCACAACTGCATGCTTCATATTTGATGGCATCATAACCTGGTTTGGATGCCCGGAGATCCTTATGAGAGATCAAGGAACACATTTCATCAATCAGACAATTGAAGCCTTGATTAAGGGATTTGCATTCCATCATCAAAAGAGCACACCTTACTATCCACAAGAGAATGGGATAATTGAAGCATCAACAAAATCTTGGAGACATCGTTGACGAATATTTGTAGTGTGAACATGCATGACTAGGATTTAAGAGTACCAACAATACTATGGGCCTATAGAACCACTTGCAAGAAGCTAACAATGCAGACCCCTTTTAAGTTGGTTTATGGTCTCGAAGCCGTTGTCCCAATGGAATATTTGGTACCAAGCCTAAGAATCATTGCCTTTACAGAGATGGATGATGTTGGTGTTGTTCAAGAGAGGCTTGCGCAGTTGGTTGAACTAGAAGAAGACATATTTATTGCAGGATTCCATCAGCAGGTACAAAAGGAAAGAGAGAAGGCCTACCATGACAGACACATCAAGAAGAAGGTATTTAAGCAAGGTGATTTGGTATTGGTGTATGACAGTAAGTTCATGAAACATCTAGGGAAGCTCTGAACACATTGGCTCGGGCCATATGAGGTTTCTTATGTTACAGAAGGAGGAGCTATGCAGTTGAAGAATTTAAATGGAGAATGGAAGGAAGGTTTGGTGAACGGGAGCTGGTTGAAACTATATTATGGCAACCAACTGCCTTGTATCCCCCAATAAAAGCATGAGGAAAATGGTATAGGTACTAGGTGTAGTTGAAATTGGGTACCAGACACAGAAAATACAACCTGCACAAGGAAGGAAAGGAGGCATAGAGAAGAAAGAAAAGGATACCCTGCGCAGTCTGAATTCGAAGAAAAATAGAAGGATCATATCTGAAGTGCCTTGGGATGATTCATAGGTGAGTGTTGGGGGACTTTTGGCCCTTGGGTATGTAAATAAGTGAAGATTAAGGCAGAAAGGAAGGAATGTGAATTGCGCGGAAGACACAATGACTGTTACTGGTTCGAAGTGAGCAGAAGAGCAGAAAAGATAGAGAGAAGTAAGAGAAAGTAAGTCATTGGATGAGGAGACCGAGGATGAAGGATCAACAAGGAAGAATGATCGTAGACAACTCAACATGCGAAAAAAGTCACCGTTGGATTCTTTGGAGAACTGCATGGTAAGGAAGGAAAGATAGGTTGGCGAAGCCCTGAAAATGTGGGTTAAGTTGACCTAGGGTTTTAGACACCTAAGGTTTTGGTATCTAGTGTTTTGACACCTAGGTTTTAGCCTAAGGCTGTTGGTGAGATATTGTAATGTATAAATAAGAACCTAGATGAGGGAAGAGGGTTCATTCCAATTTTTTTATTGGCATGAGTGATTATTTTTGTGTGAGAGAGAAGTGCTAAGTGTAGAGCTTTCTGGTATTGTAAGATCTTCAGCTGGGTGCGAAGATCAGTCCTGTCGCTGAGTGCCCTGGAAGGGGAGGGACAGAGAGGAGAAGAAAGAAGATATTCTAGCTAAGAATGCATACAAGAACTATATGCTTCATCTTAATATATTATAAATCATAGTTCTGTGGATGTAGCCCTGGAGAGAGGGTGAACCACATATATCTTGTGTTGTGTTTGGCTGCTACTGTATTCTTTCTCCTTTGATATGTTGCCATGGTATTACTGTGTTAGACCTGATAAATAGTTGTGTGGAGTAGATCTAAGATGGGAAGTGATATATAAATGTTGTATTGTTCTTGTATTAGATCCACTTGATATCCCCTTCGGTTGTAGACATCTTTGTCCTGCAACCCCCTCATAGCTACTTCCGGTGAGACTGCATCTGCCTCATAGGTGTTGCTGAAAGGGCCAGTAGTTAGGGCTTGTTGGTGCGCTCTTGGAGTTGAACCCTGGGTCTACCCCTATGCAAACATTGACAAATCCATGATTATTTCCATATATTCTATTTACACCATTCATGTTTCTTGTGTAGTTGTTCCTTTCATTGATTCTGCAATTAATTTCCTTATGTCCAAATTTTTTTCAAGTATAACAATGACCAAGAAAGAAATTTTGATACCTTGGAGTAAGTGACCTTCTTTTTGATGTAGTCCATCTGAGTTCATGATATACTCTTTTGTAGTTTCCTTCATATTGATTGAATATTCTTTGATTCCTGAAGGTAGGAGGTATTCTTGGATATTCATCTCTTTTGTAATCATTCCTTCTTTCTGGTATTCTGGTCCACTTCTCATCAACTGTCTGTGTAGCTCTTTCTTCAACCTTCTTGTTGGTATTTTCATCTTCTTTGTATGTAGTTTCACCCATGCATCCAAGATTTGTTAAGTCTTTTGGCACTCGAGAGTCTCTTAAGATCTTCCTCAATGAGACAACTTCTTGTTCAAGTTTCTCACAATCTTCTTCTTTCTTCATCATTTGGACATTCCTTCTCCTATTTTTCTTTCTTCTTCGAGTAGAGTTTTCACGAAAATGGTTTCTTCTCTTAGTTTCTCAAAGTCTTCTAATTGTTTCTTCAAGATTACAACTGTATTTTCAAAACTACCCAATTCACTTCTTAGTTTTCAATACATGTCTTTGAGCTTCCTATTTTCAATCTCAACATGCTTCAATTTTTTAAGATTCTTATCTTCTTGTTGAATAATTTCTGCTTCATGATTTTCTTCTTCTTCATTGGAATTTTATTCTTCAATGTCATCTCTTTCAATCCTTGGATGAGGAAATTCAGATTCAACATGTCCTACTTCTTCACAATTAAAGCAAAAGAATTGACCTCTATTTGCTTCTTTGAAATCTGAGATGTTGTAATTTGCTTCAACTTCTTCTTCTTCTTCTTCTTCTGCTTCTTCCCTTGCATAAAGGTCTTGTAGCTTGTCCCAAATATCTTTAGATGATGCACATGATCCCACCTTGGATTTCACTGAATCTGTCAATCCATCCAGGATGGTATCTATTGCCAATTTGTTGTTCCTTTTTGCTTCCTTCTGAGATGCAGGCTTTGGTTTCTTCAAAGCATTGTATCATGAAGCATCTGAGAACCAAATATATTTCTCAAGAGATTTCAAGTAAGTTTCCATTCTATTACTCCAATATTCAAAATTGCTTCCATCAAATGGTGGAATCCCATTTGGAATGTTGTCTTCCATTTCTACTTAGGATATTCCTTCCAGTGGTTAAACTGTACTGAAGGTAACCTCCTCTGATACCAATTGTTGATACTTAGAACACGTCACCAAAAGACTTCATCCTACCTTGAAGTATAGCCTTCTTTACTTCTGATTTCCTCTGAAATTCGACTTGTGTATATAATGAATGTATAATGATATGTATTTATACCATTTATGTCACTTCCTTTTAACATTAGGGCTGGCCTGACACTTTCTTATTTTGTAATTATTTTCTTTAATTATCTTCAGGGATGACCTATACTTCCTTCTTCAATTCACTTTGTCATCTTCAAAAATTCATTTCTCCTCAACCATGAGGATCCACATGATGTGCCAAATACCACCGGAAACAACATGATATATACTATCCATCCATGGGTGTTGTATCTACATGTGTATTTTCCTTCATGTCCAAATACCTTCATCAATGTTTTGGTCCAAAACCAATGACTAGGGTTGACATCAATGACAACAACCAATCTTCCAATAGCAACTGCAATGTATTCAAATTTTTTAGTTGATAAGGAGATGAAACCTATCTTCTTTCTCAACCATGCTACAAGGGAATCTCCTAAGAAGAATGCACCTCCACTCGTTATTTTCCTTTCATGCACACAGTTAGCCCAATCAACATCTGAATAGACTGATAGTTGAAAATTTTGATTCCTAGGATACCATATGCCATAGTTCATTGTTCCTTTCAAGTATCTGAATATTATTTTGACAAATAACAAATGACTCTGTTTAGGTGCATCCTGATACCTTCCTACCATTCCAACATCATGCATTATGTCTAGACGGGATGCTGTGATGTACAATAGGCTACCTATCATAGGCCTATATGAACTCTGATCAATATCATGTGAGTCATCATCCTTTCTTAACTTGCATCTAGTGACCATAGGTGTGCTCATAGGTGTAGAATATTCCATTTGAAACCTTTTCAACATTTCTCTTAGATATTTCTCCTGAGGAAGAAATATTCCTTCAGATCTCTAAGTCATTTGGAGACCAAGAAAAAATGTCAGTTCCCCTATCATAGACATTTCAAATTCAAACTACATGGCAGAAGAAAACCATTGTACCAATGAAGCATTATTAATTTCGAAGATGATGTCATATACATAGACCAACACAATGAGCAAATCATTACCCTCTATTTTGATATATAGATTGTTGTCAATTGTTCCTCTCTTGAAACCTTTTTCTTGAAGATACTTATCCAGTCTGTAATACCATGTACGAGGAGCTTGTTTCAACCCATATAAGGCTTTCTTCAGCTTACATACAAAGTCATGGTTATTTGACAGTTGGAAACCCTTTGGTTGTTACATATAGACTTCTTCCTTTAGATATCCATTTAGAAAATATGAATTGACATCCATTTGATAGACTTTAAACTGTTTATGAAAAGCATAGAAAATAAACATTCTAATAGCTTCTAATATTGATATGGGCACAAATGTTTCATCAAAATCCAGTCCTTCTATTTGAGCATATCCTTTTTAGACCAATCTAGCCTTATTTCTTACAATATTTCCTTACTCATTCATCTTATTTTTGTAGACCCATTTGGATCCTATTACATTTTTATTTGTTGTCCTAGGAACGAGTTCCCAAGTGACATTATTTTCAATCTGGTCCAGTTCCTTATTCATTGATTTTAACCAATTTACGTCTTTACTGGCTTCATTAAAGTTCTTGGGTTCCACCATGGATATGAAGGCTATATGTGATTGTTTAGTGTCTTTGATTATCCTTCTCCTAGTTTTTACAACTTTGTCTTTCTCACCAATTATCCGACTTTCATGATGATTCTTTTTAGTAATTATGGAGGAAGGAGTTGATGTTGATTGTTGTCCTAACTCTTCTTGTTTGGGTGTCTCTTCTCCACCTGATTCATCATCTTCTTGTGACTATGATATTTTTTTTTCTTCATTTTCATTATTCTCATCACCTTTTTCATCTGGCTTAATGCTTATTCTTTGTTGACCTTTTACAGAAGATTCTTCATCAATTTGAACATCAATACAGTCTACTAATTTATGCATTCTTTTGTTAAAGCATCTGTATCCTTTATGAATCGTTGCATATCCTAAGAATATACCTTCATCAGCTCTACTATCAAATTTTCCCATATGATCATCATTATTCTTGATGTAGCATTTACTTCCAAATACTTTGAAGTTCTTGATTTATGCAAGTCGACCAAACCACAACTCATATAGATTTTTATTACTGTTTGGCCTTAGATGCACTTTTCTTAGAATACAAACATCTGTGTGAACAACCTCCACCCAGAAGGTTTGTGAAATGTCCCTTTCACTCATCATAGCCCTTTTCATTTGCTTAATTGATCTATTTTGGCGTTCTACAACTCCATTTTGTTGAGGAGTACCTGGAATAGTATATTCTCTTTTAATTCCATGTCTATCACATAATTCTTTGAAATATATTGACATAAATTCTCCTCCCCTGTCTGAGAAAATTGCCTTTAACTTCCTTCCTGTCTGATTCTTAGCTAACACCTTAAAAATTTTGAACTTATCAAACACATCATATTTTTCTCTCAGAAAGGAAACCCACGTGAGTCTGGAGAAGTCATCAATGATTAGCATAAAGTAATGTTCTCCTCTAGTTCCTTCCTTTCACGATGGCCCACACAGATCCATATGAACAATTTGAAGTGGTTTCTCTAAATATGTGAAACTCTTCAATTTGAATTGAGCATGAGTCAACTTCCCCATTTGACAGGATTCACATACAGAGTTATTAGGCATAGATATTCTTGGAAGGTCTTTCACAATGCCTTCATTATTCATTTTGACAATATGATCAAAATTCAGGTGTCCAAGCCTTTTGTTCCATAACCAACTTTCATCAAATTTGCTTAAATGAAATTTCTCTTTATCTTCCTTCAGAACATATACATTATTTTCAGTTCTAACCCCTTTTGCAATCAACTCTCCTATGTTTACTGTCTTTATTTTACAATTATTGGCAGTGAAAGTGACTTCACATCCTCTGTCACATATCTGACTAACGCTAAGAATATTATGCTTTAAACCACCAACAAATAATACATCTTTATCTTTTCTTCTTCCATTACTTATGCTTACTAGACCTTTACCTCTGATCTTTCCTAGATCATCATTTCCAAAGGTCACACTCGATTTATTTTCTTTGAGTAATAGGCACTTAATTTTTTCACCTATCATATGATTGGAGAATCAACTGTCAATATACTAGGGGTATTTTTGTCTTTGAGTTGAAAACACTAATCCACACTTGATATCTTCATTCTTCTTCCAAACCTTGACATTTTCAGATCTGTGATTTGAATCTGGCTTATAGTTCTTTAAGCGACAGTCTGGAACTTTATGTCCATAATTATCTCATATGTAACATTCTGGTTCATTGAATAAAGGATCATAATGACTGTTATGTTTAATAGGCATCCTTTTCCCAACCATCACATGATTTGCAGTCTGTGGTTGTTTGTTACTTGGTTGTCTCTGTTACAGGTATGAAATAACTGAGAGGGGGGGGGGTGAATCAGTTATTGTAAATTATTAACAATTTCTCTCAATTTTATCTTCGAATCATTAATCTTAATGGCAGCAAGTC
>JZKD02S0680365.1:35892-52218 GCA_000966675.3 Picea glauca | reverse complement strand
CCCGTAGGGGTTTTACCACGTGAAAACATCGGTGTGTTGATCTTTGATCTGGTTATGTGAGTGGTTACTGAAGGTGTTCGTCCTCTGTTGGAATACCTGTGTTTTCGAACACAAACTTCTGATGTAATGTGCGCAACACAGAACCTTGATGAAGAATAATAAAGATGCAGAGAATGCTAGATATTTGTGGATGTAATCTAGGGGGTTTGAACCACTATAAAACATTGTGTCACAATGTGGAATGTTTCTTTTATGTCTTGCAATGGATTATTATTAATGAATGAATATGTTAGTAGTAAAATGCAATGCACACTAGAATAGTTATGATAATTTACTATAGAATGAACTAAAATGAATATGAATGGTTACAGTATGGAAGATCTAAACATTATGTTGTGTTAAAATAATATATCTCATATATGTTGAAGTAAGAAGCATGACAAACATACCCAAAGTAACATCCCTTCCAAGGATGTAGACATCTGGGTCCTACAGGCACCCATAAAGCCATATTGGGTGAGACTTCATTGTGCACTCTATGCATAATGTTTCCTTCTGGTCTCCAAAAGGGTTGATGGTTTGTAGGGTTTTGTTGGAAAACTAAATTAGAACCTAGGAGATGAAGAATCGTTTAGGAAAAAAATGATCACTAGCATAAGGATTTTAGTAGGACGAGGGTCCATTGGAAATTCAAGTGGAGGTACGAGTTCATATAGAAGTATTCAATTATCTACATCGTGCAGAGGTGGTGCAACAAATTTCACAATGGAAGGATAAGATCCAACTATTTATTTACCGGATTTTCATGGAGAAGAGTCGGAGGACCCAAAGAAGAATTTATTCATTTGTGAGAATATTTGGGAAGCTAAACAAATCACAGATGAGGATACAAAAGTAGTGCAACTTGCAATTACATTTCGAGACCACACAATGGACTGGTATATGGGTCTCCCAGTAAAAAACTCACAAGGAGCACCTACAACTATCAAAGACGTGAATAAGGAATTAATAAATGAATTCCAACAACCAAGTTAAGAATATCAATACATGAATGAGATGATCAAAATCAAACAGAATCCATGAGAGTCAGTTTGGGAAGTTGATCGGAAGTTCAAGAGACTGAAAGGTAAGTTGAAGTATTCTATCATAGATATGCAACATAGGAACCTATTTTTTAATTCATTATTTCCACATATTAAATATCCATTGAGGCAACATAAGTTCTAGAATCAAGCTGAGGATTTGCAAGTAGCCTTACAATTGGAGGAGAATCAATATAAACACACAGATCTAGTTGTAGAAGCTCTGAGAATAGATCTCAATAATTTGACATTTCAGTTGAATCAAAACAAAGGAAAGAAAAAGAGGGAAGTTGTATGGTGTACTTTATGCAGAACAAAAGGACATCATAATAATGAGTCCAAAATTTGCACAATATTTGGGAGAAAGGATTCCAAATTCCTTACCTATAGGAGGACCATGATGTGAAATATGTAGAACACATGAACATGATCCCTATCATTGTCCCATGATGAAAAAGTATCAAACAATGCCTAAGATTACATTTTGTAATTTCTGCAAGTCTGTAGGACATGAGGACAAGGATTTTAGAACCCTGTAAATGATGAACGAGAGGACCTCAGATGCATATAGGATGCAGGATGAATCCATGATAGGTCCACCTATGTAAAATTATAATAAAACACAATAGTTTGCAACGCCACCACAATATAATAATGCACAACCAAAATATAACCAAGTACCACAATATAATACACTATGCGCAGAAAATAAAGGTAACATAGGAGGCGTTAGAAGAGGAGGTCATGGAGGAAGAGGATTTGAAGGAGGTAGAGGACAAATAACTCGTCACAATTGTCAGAAAACTGGACATTATGAAAGGGATTGTCCATATATACCAATGACATGTATGTATTTTCACACATCATATCATGCTACAAAAGACTTTTCAACACTTCTGATAAAGATATAGGAAAAGATGAACTAGAATAACCATAATGTTTAATGGATTTCAATAGAAACTAGAGAAGATGATGGGAAGAAGATAAATATAGTTACTAGAGGTGGAACCAAGATAATAGCAGATGAAACAAAGCAAAGATATAGGAAAAGATGAACTAGAATAACCATAATGTTTAATGGATTTCAACAGAAACTAGAGAAGATGATGGGAAGAAGATAAATATAGTTACTAGAGGTGGAACCAAGACAAGAGTAGATGCAACAAAGCAGGATCAGAACCAATACCAATGGTTCAGAAAGAATACAACACCTCAACAACATTTTTATGTGTGGGAATAAAAGGATACATTCAAGGAGGCCAAACAAGAAATTTTGAAGGAAAATATTGCTTCTACTTCAGGTACAAAGCCATGATATGATGTACCAATATATGATATGCCTCACCTATTTGATGATACTAGCAGATATCAGTCTTCATAACAAGTATGCAATCTAAGAATTTTTTTGGGGTATTGTTTGAAGTTGTTGAATGATAAATCATCTATACAAATATTACAAGGCCTGTTAAAAAAATGAAATTCTAGAGAAGAGATACAATTGGAATAGAAGAAAGTAAAATCATGTTTGTAGGAAAAAAAGAAAAAATATGGAATTCAAATTAAATGCTAATATTGGAGACTTTAACATGGGTGACATCATATTAGATTTGGGGTCTGAAGTAAATGTTTTTCCTAAGAAGACATGGGAAGACATGGAGGAACCTACATTGGGATATTAACCTATTCAACTAAAATTGGAAAATCAACATAGGGTGATACCAATTGGTAGATTGAAGGGAAAACCAATGGATTTAGATGGTGTGTGCACTATGGAAGACTTTGAGGTAATTAATATAGTGGATAGCACTACACCATATCCAACATTGTTGGGACTGGATTGAGATTTTGACAATCAGGTTATCATCAACTTGAAAACTAGGAAAATAATTTTTGAATCAGGAAAATAATGGGGTCATTTCGACATTAGATCCTTCAGAAGGAGGAAGATATTGATGCAGGAGCATCATATAAAGACAAAGACACACACCTAACCAAAGGAGATAGCTGGAAAAGCGCCAACGTACATTTTGAAATTTAAAGATTAATGAATGGACATTAATGTAATAGATAGGAAGAACGTGCATTTGCATTAATAACTACAGATCTAAATTGATTTTAGAGCGTGTGTTCCTATCCGCTAGATGTAACAGAAATTTATGATTGTTTAATGCAAGTAGGTAGATATGAATGTTAGATTAGACAGTTTTAGGAGTGTAGGAAGTAGGAGGGAAAACATATGATAGACACCCTCAACCCTTGTATCATTGTAACATAATTCATACTCCTTAAGCTGTAGAGATGCAGAAGAGAATAGAGGAGAACAAAGAATTTCATGCATTTTTTTTGTTGATATTTACCATGTACAGGAGCACTGGAATTAATAGAAGAAACTTTTGATTCCAATCTATGTGTTTGTTATGGTTGTTGGAACCACCTGTTAAATGGTATGTTGCAGGTTTGTTTGCATTCTCTGTGTGCATTCTAATTCAATGCCAATGTGTGTGTATATGCTCTAGAATTCTATGTTGAATGTTTGAATTTTGAGTAAGAGGAAAATGAGGTTCAATTGTTTCTCTTTCTGAGAACTCCTACAAAGAGTGCAGTGGAGGGTCCGCAAGGAGTGCGTCGACCGGACTTTGAGTTTCATCTCAGAACTCTTAGAATAGATTTAGATTTCGTTTTTATGGACACAAGAGCTGTGCAAGGTGTACGGAGGCCGAGTGGAGTCTTGGATTTTACAAATCCAGGAGGAAGACTGAGAGACTACTATTGCAAGGAGTGCATGGAGTTGAAGACCCAAAATAACCAGTGGTTATTTGAAAGTTTCCACAAGGAGTGCATGTAGGGACCCTTTTGGGAGGTCTTGAGTTTTCAAGTGGAAACTCATATGGGCTAGAACCTCTCAATTATTCCAAAGGGAGTCATGGGTGGAAGTGGTTCACAAGATTCAAGTTCAGGAGGAAGGATGCCAAGTCATTTGGCTAGAAGTCTTGAGAAGTGAATCAGATGGTGGAATCATTTCAAGAGGAAGTGCTGAAGTCTCGAGAGCTGTTGGATCTCATGGAATAACGAAGGGATTAAGACTAGGTAACTTTCAACACCCATAAGCTCAGGAGGGGTAGTGACCATCAGATCTGGATCAATAAGGAATGTTGATCGTGCATGTGAATTCACACATTAGAGTTCGGGGAGTGGAGTGACCAGTGGTTTGGGTCAAGCATTGTGGATTCTCGGTTAGCAAAATATTGATACAACGAGAGCCATTGGATCAAGGGAGGCTCGCAGCCGTCGATCTTGTCCAAGGTGAAATTTTGGAGGCAAGGAATCATAGAGGAAGATGAACTGTTGTTGGTTGTTTGCTTGAGTCCTGAAAGCTAAAAGATAATGGGTGACAAGTGGCATGTGCTCATTGCTTCGAAGGAGTCAACCTTGATTGACATTTCGTGTTTCAGCGATTGCAAGATATTTGGCATTGCATCGAGAACCTCCAACTCGCAAAACCCAAAATCCCTCACGAGCTTAAACAAAGGGTTTAATTAACTCTTGATGTGGTTTTGGAAAAGATCCCGAGCGGATATCGGCCTAAGGGTAGGGGGTTTGCTCCAATTGTGGTATCAGAGCACAGAGCAAATTCTTTGTTTTCTATAGAAGAGACAAGAAAAGAGGAATTCTACAGCCATGCCACCGAGAATAAGAGAAAGGGAAATGCCTGATCCTACAGTGGAAAGCGAAATGCATGAATTACATGCCAGGCTTGATGCTATGGAGACAACACAGAGGCACACAGTTAATCCTGGGGATATCAATGAAGATGAGAGAGAAAATGAAACTGAAAATAAAGAAGTTGCAGTCGAAGATGCTGCGGAAGAACGCTTATTCAAGGATGTTGCTAGGATAGGTTCTAGGGACAAAATGGACATTCCAATGTATTAAGGCAACTTGGATGTTGAATATATTCTAGACTGGATTATAACTCTAAACAAATACTTTGACTATGAGGATGTTGAGGTAGACAAGAAAGTCAAACATGTTGTTACTAGACTTAAGGGGCATGTAGCATTGTGGTGGGATGAACTGCAAGTTGATAGATGTTGCAAAGGAAAGCATAAAATCAAAAGCTAGGATAGAATGGTTGCAAAAATGAAAACCAAGTTTATACCCAAAGATTATCAAATAAATCTGTTTCGGAGGATGCAAAATTTGAGACAGAAGTTGATGTCAGTGAAAGATTACACTGAAGAGTTCTATAGGATAAACATTAGATCAGGTCATCGAGAAAGCGATGATGAAAAAGTTGCCAGATATATGAATGGTATATGGTATGACATTCAAGATGAGATGAACATGGTGACCATCCGAACCATAGAAGATGCTTATCAGATGGATCTGAAAGTTGAAGAGAAGATGAGCGAGAAGCAAGGTCAAAGAGGTTGAGGCAGAAGTCAAAGTAGAGGCAAGATGATTTCCATGGACAGAACTCAGAGACCTAAAGAAAAGGGGTAGAAAACTCAAACTCAACCTGAGAGAGGAGGAAGCTCACAGGGAAGGCAATATGCTGATAGAAATACTTTTCCTCGAGTCAGAGAAAGAGGAAGAGGCAGAGGAGGCTAAGTGAAATGATTTATCTGTGGAAAAATGGTACATAAATCCTATGATTTTCCAAATAGGAAGAAAGATGGTGATGAAACTCACATTTACGAAGCCCAAGGACGGAATGTTGAGGCAGAGGATGCTGAGGGCAGAAGATATTTGATGATGCGGAAAGTTTTCTTGAAACCAGAGAAAGAGCCATAGAACCCAGCCCAAAGAAATAGTCTATTTTAGACTGCTTGAAAAACCAAAGACAAAGTATGCAAGGTCATAGTAGACAGTGGTAGCAAAACTAATCTTGTATCTATGGAAATGGTAGAAAAACTGGAGTTGGAGACTGTTATGCATCCAATCCCATACAAAGTTTCATGGCTACAAAAAGGACATCAGGTAAATGTCACTGAACAATGTTTAGTTGAATTTAAAATAGGAGGATATAAAGATGAGATATTATGTGATGTTATTCCCATGGATGTTTTCCATCTATTTCTGGGTAGACCATGGAAATATGATAGAAATGTGGTGCATGATGGGAGAAAGAACACGTACACTCTGGAGAAAAGCAGTAGGACGCACATGTTGTTGCCGATTAAGGATAAAGAGGTGAAAACAGAGATGAGAAACACTGTACTTCTCATGAGTGGGAAGGAACATCTAAAGGAAGTTAAGAAGAAGGAAGACACACAATTTATTGTGGTTAGGAAGCCCGAAATTGTTCTGAACAACACTAGGATAGATGATTTATCGAAAGAAATCCAGGAGTTGCTGGAAGAATTTGCTAATATAGTAGTGGATGAACTACCTTGTTCATTGCCACTTGTGGAGTATAATTCATCATATCGATCTTATATCTGGATCCAGTTTTCCGAACAAATAAGCATATAGGTTGACGCTGCAGGAGAATGAAGAAGTTAAGAGAGAGGTCCCAGACTTAATGGATAAAGGATTGATTCGGGAGAGCTTGAGTCCATGTGTTGCTCTGACAGTGCTCAACCCAAGAAAGGATGGTGGCTGGAGAATGTGTACAGAATCAAGGGAAATCAACAAAATTACCATTAGGTATAAGTTCTCATTACCAAGGATGGACGACTTGATGGATTTCTTGAGTGGAGCAAAGTTTTTTTCAAAGATTGATTTGAAAAGTGGATATCATCAAATTAGAATGAGAGAAGGTGATGAATGGAAGACAACATTCAAGATGAATGAAGGGCTATATGAGTGTCTTGTCATGCCATTTGTCTTAACAAATGCACCCAATACTTTCATGAGGTTGATGAACGAAGTCCTAAAGGATTTCATTGGGAAATTCGTCATTGTATATCTTGATGATATATTAATTTTCAGCAAAACTAAAGAAAACATTTAAAGAATTTAGCTGAAGTGATGAGGAGGTTACAATAAGAGAAATTACTGATCAATATGAAGAAGTCATCATTTATGAGGGAATAACTCATTTATTTGGGTTTTTTTATCTCTACAAATGAATTGAGAATGGATCCAGAGAAGATAAAAGCGATTAAGGATTGGCCATCACCGAAGAGCGTATTTGAAGTTCAAAGCTTCCATGGTTTGGCTAGCTTCTACAGGAAATTCATCCAAAACTTTAGTGGAATTAGCGCACCGATGATGGATACGGTGAAGAAAATACATAAATATTTTCACTGGATGGAGGAAGCGGAGAAGGGCTTCAACCTGCTGAAGAAGAAGATCACTAAGCAACCAATTCTAGTTTTTCCATATTTCAGCAAGACATTCCAGGGAAGGTGTGACGCAAGTGGATATGCCATTGGTGTGGTCTTGAGCCAAGACAATAGACCGATCGCGTATTTCAATGAAAAACTGAATGAAGCAAAGATCAAGTACTCCATGTATGAAAAAGAATTATATGCAGTCATACAAGCGCTGAAGAAATGGAGGCACTATTTGGTTCCCAAGGAGTTCGTTTTGTACAGTGATAATCACACTCTGCAATTCGTGACTCGATAGGAGAAGTTGAACCAAAATCATGCTAAATGGGTTGAATACATGCATAATTTTACTTTTGTGACTAAGCATATTTCTGGAACTGCTAAAAAAATTGCTGACACTTTGAGCAGGAAATGTTTGCTTATGCAGGAATTCAGAGTCAAGACTTTGGGTTTTGATAACCTCAAGGAAATGTATTGGGATGATCTAGACTTCAATGAGGCATATGAGGCATATGAGAATCCAATTATCAGGGATAGAAGCTAATGGACTGAATACATGATCCAGGATGGATTATTGTTCAAGGGAAATCAACTATGTATTCCAAAATTCTCCATGAGGGAGAATTTTCTAAAGGAAAAACACAGCGAAGGATTGGCCAGGCACTTCAGTCATGAAAAAACATTCTCAAAGTTGAATGGATCATATTTCTAGCTGGGGATGATGGCATATGTGAAGCAATTTATGGACAAGTGAAAAATTTGTCAACTCGTGAAAGGAAAAAGGAAGAACACAGGGCTATACCAACCGTTACCCATACCAGAAAGGCCGTGGGATGCCGTGAGCATGGATTTCATATTAGGATTTCCAAGGACACAAAGGGGATATGATTCAATATTTTTGGTAGTATATAGATTTTCAAAGATGGCAGATTTCATACCATGCCAGAAAACTAGTGACACGACTCATTATGTGAACCTGTTTTTCAAGGAAGTCGTCAAACTACATGACTTGCCAAGGAGTATCGTTTCTGATTGGGATACCAAATTTGTAGGATATTTCTAGAGGACTTTATGGAAGAAGTTGGGGAAGAATTTGTATTTTAGCTCAACATATCATCCTCAAATGAATGGACAGACTGAGGTCATGAACAAGAGCTTGGGAGATTTCTTAAGGAGATTAGTGACTGAACACCACAGTCGATGGGATCACATTCTACCACAGGCAGAATTCACTTACAATGATTCACTCAATAGAAGCACAGGGTAGAGTCCATTCCAGATTGTATACAGAATGCAGCCAAGGGGAGTTTCTGAATTGAAAGATTCATAACAAGATGAATTTAGGAGTGCTAGTGAAGAGGACTTTGCAGAAGGAATGAAGGAGCTTCACAACAGAATCAAGGAGCGATTGTAGAGTTCAAGTCAAGAATACAAGCGTAGAGAAGATCAACACAGACGAGAACTTCAATTTGAAGTTGGTGATTTTATTCTTATGCATTTGAGGAAAGAAAGGTTCCCAAGGGGAACATACAATAAGCTGAAGATGAAAAAGATTGGGCCGTGCAAGGTCATAAGGAAATTTGGGACAAACACATATGAGATTGAATTACTCGATGGGGTCAGAATCTCACTGATATTCAATATCGCGGATTTGTACCCTTACAAAGCTAAGGAAGAAGGAGCAGAAGATAAACAAGAAAAGATTCAATGGACAAAACAAATGCCTGTAGCTGAAAAGCCACAGATGGAAAGCATAATTGACAAGAGGATTGACAAAAATATTAGGAGAAAAGAGTATTTTGAATACTTGGTCAAATGGAAAGGACATCCAGTTGAATATTCCAGTTGGGAGGATGAAACAACAATTCAAAAGCATGGAAAAACAATGAAGGAACTCATGAACAGAAGTTCATGAAAGTTTTCAAGTGAGGGAGTATGATGGAGGAGCATCGTATAAATCCAAAGACATGCGCCTAACCAAAGGAGACAGCTAGAAAAGGGCCAGTGCACATTTTGAAATGTTTTAAAGATTAATGAATGGACATTAATGTAATAGATAGGAAGAATGTGCAGTTTCACTTATAACTGTAGATCTAAACTGATTTTAGAGCGGGTGTTCCTATCCACCAGATGTAATAGACATTTATGATTTCTTAATGCAAGTAGGTAGATATGAATGTTACATTAGATAGTTTTAGGAGAGTAGGAAGTAGGAGGGAAAATAGATGATATACACCCTCAACCCTTGCATCATTGTAACATATTTTAGAATCTTTAAGTTGTAGAGTTGCAGAAGATAATAGAGGAGAATAGAGAATTTCATGCATTTTTTCTATTGATATTTACCACATACAGGAGCACTAGAATTAATAGAAGAAACTTTTGATTCCAATCTATGTGTTTGTTATGGTTGTTGGAACCAACTGCTAAATGGTATGTTGCAGGATTGTTTGCATTCTCTGTGTGCATTTTAATTCAATTCCAATGTGTGTGTATATGCTCTAGAATTCTATGTTGAATGTTTGAATTCTGGGTAAAAGGAAAATGAGTTTCAATTGTTTCTCTTTCTGAGAAATCCTGCAAATAGTGCAGTGGAGGGTCCACAAGGAGTGCATCGACCAAAATCTGAGTTTCATCTTAGAAATCTTAGAAGAGATTCAAATTTCATTTTTACGGACACAAGAGTCGTGCAAGGTGTGCGGGGGCTGAGAAAAGTCTTGGATTTTACAAATCTAGGAGGAAGGCTGAGAAATTACTGTTGCAAGGAGTGCACAGAGTTGAAGACCCAAAATAACCAGTGGTTATTTGAAAGTTTCTGTAAGGAGTGCGTGCAGGGACCCTTTTGGGAGGTCTTGAGTTTTCAAGTGGAAACTCAGACAGGTTAGAACCTCTCAATTATTCCAAAGGGAGTCGTGGGTGGAAGTGGTTCACAGGGTTCAAGTTCAGGAGGAAGGATGCCAAGTCATTTGGCTAGAAGTCTTGAGAAGTGAATCAAATGGTGGAATCGTTTCAGGAGGAAGTGTCGAAGTCATGAGAACCATTGGATCTAGTGGAATAGTGAAGGGATTAAGACTAAGTAACTTTCAACACCCATAAGCTCAGGAGGAGTAGTGACCGTCAGATCCAGATCAACAAGGACTGTTGATCTCGCATGTGAATTCACACATCGAAGTTCGGGGAGTGGAGTGACCAGTGTTTTGGGTCAAGCATTGTGGATTCTTGGTTAGGGAAATCCTGATACAACAATAGTTATTGGATCAAGGGAGGCTCGCAGCCATCGATCTCGTCCAAGGAAAAATTTCGGAGGCGGGGAATCATAGAGGAAGAGGAACCGATGTTGGCTATTCACTCGAGTCCCAAAAGCCAAAAGATAATGAGTGACAAGTGGTGTTTGCTCGTCTCTTCGAAGGAGTCAACCTTCATTGACATTTCATGTTTCAGCTATTGCAAGAGCTGTAGCATTGCATCGAGAAACTCCAACTCATGAAACCCAAAATCCTTCGCGAGCTTAAACAAAGGGTTTAATTAACTCTTGTCCTAGTTTTGGAAAATATCGTGAGTGGATCTCGGCCCAAGGGCAGGGGGTCTACACAAGTTGTGGTATCAGAGCACATAAAAAATTCTTTGCTTTCTGTAGTAGAGACAAGAAGAGAGGAATTCTACAGCCATGCCACCAAGAAGAAGAGAAATGGTAATTCCTGATCCTGCAGTGGAAAGAGAAATGCGTGAATTGCGTGCCAGGCTTGATGCTATGGAGATGGCACAGAGGCACACAATTAACATTGGGGATATCAACGAAGATGAGAGAGAAAATGAATATGAAAACGAAGAAGTTGCAGTCGAAGATGCTGCGGAAGAATGCTTATTCAAGGTTGTTTCTAGGGCCAAAATGGACATTCCAATGTACGAAGGCAACTTGGATGTTGAAGATATTCTAGACTAGATTAGAACTCTAGACAAATACTTCGACTATGGGGATGTCGAGGAAGACAAGAAAGTCAAACAAGCTATTACTAGACTTAAGGGGCATGCAACGCTATGGTGGGATGAACTGCATGCTGATAGACGTTGCAAAGGAAAGCAGAAAATCAAAACCTGGGATAGAATGGTTGCAAAAATGAAAGCCAAGTTTATACCTAGAGATTATCAAATAAATCTATTTCGGAGGATGCAGAATTTGAGACAGAAGCTGATGTTAGTGAAATATTACACTGAAGATTTCTATAAGATAAACATCAGAGTAGGTCATCGAGAAAGCGATGATGAAAAATTTGCCATATATATGAATGGTCTACGGTATGACATTCAGGACGATATGAGCATGGTGAGCATCCGAACCATAGAAGATGATTATCAGATGGCTTTGAAAGCTGAAGAGAAGCTGTGACGGAAGAAAGGTCAAAGAGGCCGAGGTAGAAGTCAAAGCAGAGGCAAGATGATTTCTCTGGACATAACTCAGAGACCTAAAGAAGAGGGGAAGAAACATCAAACTCAACCTGAGAGAGGAGGAATCTCACAGGGAAGGCAATATGCTGATAGAAATACTTTTCCTCGAGTCAGAGGAAGAGGAAGAGGCAGAGGAGGTGAAGTGAAATGCTTTATTTGTGGAAAAATTGGACATAAATCCTATGATTGTCCAGATAGGAAGAAATATGGTGGTGAAAATCACATTTCCAAAGCCCAAGGATGGAATGTTGAGGTAGATAATGCTGAGGGCATAAGATATTTGATGATGCATAAAGTTCTCTTGAAACCAGAGAAAGAGCCAGAGAACCCAGCCCAAAGAAACAATATGTTTCAGACTGCTTGCAAAACCAAATACAGAGTATGCAAGGTCATAGTAGATAGCGGTAGCACAGATAATATTGTATCTACGGAAATGGTAGAAAAACTGGAGTTGGAGACTGTTACGCATCCAAGCCCATACAAATTTTTGTGGCTACAAAAAGGACATCAGGTAAATGTCACTGAACAATGTTTAGTTGAATTTAAAATAGGAGGATATAAAGATGAGATATTATGTGATGTTATTCCCATGGATGTTTGTCATATATTGTTGGGTAGACCATGGTAATATGATAGAAACGTGGTGCATGATGGGAGAAAGAACATGTATACTCTGGAGAAAAGTGGTAGGACGCACATGTTGTTGCCGATTAAGGATAAAGAGTTGAAAACAGAGATGAGCAACACTGTACTTCTCATGAGTGTGAAGGAACATCTAAAGGAAGTCAAGAAGAAGGAAGACATGAAATTTATTGTGGTTAGGAAGCCCATAATTGTTCTAAAAAACACTAGGATAGATGATTTACCTGAAGAAATCTAGGAGTTGATGGAAGATTTTGCTAATATAGTAGTGGACGAACTACCTTGTTTGTTGCCACCTATCAGGAGTATAAGTCATCATATCGATCTTATACCTGAAGCCAATTTTCCGAACAAAGAAGCGTACAGGTTGACACCGCAGGAGAATGAAGAAGTTAAGAGAGAGGTCCAGGACTTAATGGATAAAGGATTGATTCGAGAGAGCTTGAGTCCATGCGCTTTTTCAACAATGCTCAACCCAAGAAAGGATGGTGGATGGAGAATGTGTACAGACTCAAGGGAAATTAAAAAAAATACCATTAGGTACAGGTTCCCATTGCCAAGGATGGAGGACTTGATGGATTTCTTGAGTGGAGCAAAGTTTTTTTCAAAGATTGATTGGAAAAGGGGATATCATCAAATTAGAATGAGAGAAGGTGATGAATGGAAGACAACATTCAAGATGAATGAAGGGATATATGAATGGCTTGTCTTGCCATTTGGATTAACAAATGTGCCCATTACTTTCATGAGGTTGATGAAAGAAGTCCTGAAGGATTTCATTGGGAAATTCGTCATTGTATATCTTGATGATATATTCATTTTCAGAAAAACTAAAGAAGAAAATTTAAAGCATTTAGCTGTAGTGATGAGGAGGTTACAACAAGAGAAATTGTTGATAATCACGCTCTGCAATTCATGACTCGATAGGAGAAGTTGAACCAAAATCATGCTAAATGGGTTGAATACATGCAAAATTTTACTTTTGTGACTAAGCATATTTCTGGAACTTCTAACAAAGTCGCTGACACTTTGAGCAAGAAATGTTTGCTTCTGCAGGAATTTAGAGTCAAGACTTTGGGTTTTGATAACTTCAAGGAAATGTACAGGGATGATCCAGACTTCAAAGAGGCATATGAGGCATATGAGAATCCAATTCTTAGGGATAGAAGCCAATGGACTGAATACATGATCCGGGATGGATTATTGTTCAGGGGAAATCAACTATGTATTCTGAAATGCTCCATGAAGGATAATTTGCTGAAGGAAAAACACAATGGAGGATTGGTTGGGCACTTCAGTCATGACAAAACATTCTCAAATTTGAATGGCTCATATTTTTGGCCGGGGATGAGGGAATATGTGAAGATATTTGTGGACAAGTGCATAATTTGTCAACAGGCAAAAGGAAAAAGGCAGAACACAGGGCTATACCAATCGTTACCCATACCGGAAAGGCCATGGGATGTTGTGAGCATGGATTTCGTATTGGGACTACCAAGGACACAAAGGGGATATGATTCAATATTTGTGGTAGTAGAAAGATTTTCAAATATGGCACATTTCATACCATGTCAGAAAACCAGTGACGCAACTCATATTGTGAACATGTTTTTCAAGGAAGTCATCAGACTACACGGCTTGCCAAGGAGTATCGTTTCTGATCGGGATACCAAGTTTATAGGACATTTCTGGAGGACTTTATGGAAGAAGTTGGGGACAAATTTGTATTTTAGCTCAACATATCATCCTCAAACGGATGGACAGACTGAGGTCGTGAAGAGAATCTTGAGAGATTTGTTAAGGAGCTTAGTGACTAAACACCACAGTCAATGGGATCACATTCTGCCACAGGTGGAATTCGCTTACAATGATTCACTCAATAGAAGCACAGGGTAGAGTCCATTCCAGATTGTATATGGAATGCAACCAAGGGGAGTTTCTGAATTGAAAGATTTAGAACAAGATGAATTTAGGATTTCTAGTGAAGAGGACTTTGCAGAAGGAATGAAGGAGCTTCACAACAGAATCAAGGAGCGATTGCAAAGTTCAAGTCAAGAATACAAGCGTAGAGTAGATCAACACAGGAGAGAACTTCAATTTGAAGTTGGTGATTTGATTCTTGTGCATTTGAGGAAAGAAAGGTTCCCAAGGGGAACATACAAGAAGCTGAAGATGAAAAAGATTGGACCATGCAAGGTCATAAGGAAATTTGGGACAAACGCATATGAGATTGAATTACCCGATGGGGTCGAAATCTCACCGATATTCAATATTTCAGATTTGTACCCTTACAGAGATAAGGAAGAAGGATTAGAAGATAAACAAGAAAAGATTCAATGGACAAAACAAATGCATGTAGCTGAAAATCCACAGATGGAAAGAATAATTGACAAGAGGATTGGCAAAACGACCAGGAGAAAAGAGTATTTTGAATACTTGGTCAAATGGAAAGGAAATACAATTGAAGATGCCAGTTGGGAGGATGAAACAACAATTCAAAAGCATGGAAAAATGGTGAAGGAACTCATGAACAAGAGTTCATGAAAGTTTTCAAGAAAGGGAGTATGATGCAGGAGCATTGTATAAAGCCAAAGACATGCACCTAACCAAAGGAGATAGTTGGAAAAGTGCCAGTGCACATTTTGAAATGTTTTAAAGATTAATGAATGGACATTAATGTAATAGATAGGAAGAACGTGCAGTTGAATTTATAAACATAGATCTAAACTGATTTTAGAGCGTGTGTTCCTATCCGCCAGATGTAATAGACATTTATGATTGTTTAATGCAAGTAGGTAGATATGAATGTTAGATTAGACAACTTTAATAGCGTAGGAAGTAGGAGGGAAAACAGATGATAGACACCCTCAACCCTTGTATCATTGTAACATAATTCAGAATCCTTAAGCTGTAGAGCTGCAGAAGAGAATAGAGGAGATCAGAGAATTTCATGCATTTTCCCTGTTGATATTTACCACTTATAGGAGAACTGGAATTAATAGAAGAAACTTTTGATTCCAATCTATGTGTTTTTTATGGTTGTTGGAACCACCTGTTAAGTGGTATGTTGTAGGCTTGTTTGCATTCTCTGTGTGCATTCTAATTTAATGCCAATGTGTGTGTATATGCTCTAGAATTATATGTTGATTGTTTGAATTCCGGGTAAGAGGAAAATGAGTTTCAATTGTTTCTCTTTCTGAGAACTCCTGCAAAGAGTGCAGTGGAGGGTTCGCAAGGAGTGCATAGACTAGACTCCGAGTTTCATCTTAGAACTCTTCAAAGAGATTCAGATTTCGTTTTTATGGACACAAGAGTCGTGCAAGGTGTGAAGAGGCCGGGCAAAGTCTTGGATTTTACAAATCCAGGAGGAAGGATGAGAGACTACTGTTGCAAGGAGTGCATAGAGTTGAAGACCCAAAATAACCAGTGGTTATTTGAAAGTTTCCACAAGGAGTGCGTACAGTGACCCTTTTGGGAGGTCTTGAGTTTGCAAGTGGAAACTCAGATGGGTCAAAACCTCTCAATTATTCCAAAGGGAGTCATGGGTGGAAGTGGTTCACAGGATTCAAGTTCAGGTGGAAGGACTCCAAGTCATTTGGCTAGAAGTCTTGAGAAGTGAATCAGATGATGGAATCATTTCAAGAGGAAGTGTCAAAGTCCTGAGAGCCATTAGATCTCGTGGAATAGCGAAGGGATTAAGACTAAGTAAATTTCAACACCCATAAGCTCATGAGGAGTAGTTGTTGGACACACCTACCACACGTAGAGGGGGGGGGGTGAATGAGTGTGGGGCTCTTTTTCCCAAAACTTCCCTCTTGCACAAAAACTCATCAATTAGCATTCAACATTTATTCATTACCCATTGTTGTCATTTATAA
>JZKD02S0680365.1:0-31789 GCA_000966675.3 Picea glauca | reverse complement strand
TGTGGATTCCCGATTAGTAAAATCCTGATACAATGAGAGACATTGGATCAAGGGAGGCTCGCAACCGTCGATCTCGTCCAAGGAGAAATTTCAGAGGCAGGGAATCATAGAGGAAGAGGAACTGCTGTTGGTTGTTTTCTTGAGTCCCGAAAGCCAGAAGATAGTGGGTGACAAGCGGTGTGTGCTTGTTGCTTTGAAGGAGTCAACCTTCATTGACATTTCGCGTTTCAACTATTGCAAGAGCTGTGGCATTGCATCGAGAACCTCTAACTCGCGAAACCTGAAATCCTTCATGGGCTTAAACAAAGGGTTTAATTAACTCTTGGTGTGGTTTTGGAAAACATCCTGAGTGGATCTCGACCCGAGGGTAGGGGGCCTGTGCTATATATGTTGAACCTATGACAAAGAACTTGATCAAAAAAGAGATAAACCAGTTGTATATAAATATTGCACACAAAGAAGATTATGTTAACCCAATAGTAGATGGAGTGCTTAGCTAGAGAAGCATTAGTTCTTATGCTTCAGATCATGACACATGACTGGAGAATTGGTAGCGACACTTACATGATATATCTACCAAAAGATGTGAAAGAATGACACAAACACTAATATGGGTTGGCACAAAGGTAAGAGAACCTCCAACGTTTTAAGGTTAGAATGACTTAAAAGAATTTTTAACAAAGTTTGAGTTAGAAGTTTTGGAAAGTTAGAGGTTACCAGTTTTAGACATTTCCTTGAAAGATACACCTGCACATTGGTGGGGTACTCATAAAGAGAATTTTCATAATTGGTATCAATGAAAAAGATTACTGCGCATCAGATTTGGCGCAGAACAAGAGAAGAAATATATGCATAAATATGATGGACTAGGACATCCCAGAGAAAATATAGACATATGCATAACCCAATGGATATTTGTACCAATGGGGGAGTGACCACATCACTTTATTCATACATTGGAAGGAATCCCAAAGAATATAGAATTGGAACTACATAGAGGAACTACAAACTGGGGAGATTTGCAACAGAATTTTGTGATCACCTTTACATTTGAACATGAGAATCCAGAGATAGATACAAAACTAAGTTGATAAAGGAGAGGATATTTGAATAACTTGAAGTTTAAATTATAAAAACTTATCAAAACTAGAATTGACATACAATCAAAAAGTTGTTACACTATTACCACGTCGCAGAAGATGATCCAACAAAAGAAAAGATGCATGATATTTAGATTACAGAAGTTGAAGGATAAAGATAAGTAGAATTTCCAAATTTAGAATTAGAATAATTTTCTGCACCACTGAAGACAAAGAAGGTAAATATTGGAACAAAGGAGAATCCAAAAATTGCAAGTATTGGTGGCTATTGGGATAACCAAACAGTGGAAAGAATAACAAAGTTGTTGTGCGAGTATAGTGATTTGTTTCCATCGATGTTTTCAGAGATGAAATGGGTAGCAAGAGAACTTGGAGAGATGGATATTCCCTTGAGACTAGATACCATACCAATAAGACAGATACCATATAGATTGAATCCAGTATATAAGTAGAAAGCGAAGGAAGAGATTGATAAAATGTTAGAAGCTGGTGTAATAGAACTAATCCGTATTATTTTTGGCACGAAATGAGAGTGGAGATATAATAAATAAATGTACAGAGATGTATTATATATCCAACAATATAATAGAAATATATCAGATATATAAACATAGAGATATAATAATACACAATTTATATTAATGTGCAAAATGTACAGAATTGTAAAAATACAGAGTGAAAGACTCGCTATAATGGTGGGAGCTTATCTTTGAGAAGAGATGTGGCGGCTACTTGAATTCATAAGAAGATGATTATTACAATGATTCTCCAAGGTCATTTTTAACATAAGGAAAATCCAAAACCCTAACACCGGAAGATGAAAATCCAAAAGGTTTGCGGGCCTTGATGGGGGTAGATGATATGTCAACTTCCCAGGGGCGTGAAGTTTGCATATGATCTTCGTTTGGGGCACTCTATACACCATTGGAAAGGTCTAACCGAGAAGAATGATTTTTGACTGGCCCAAGCTTGTGACTTTGGTATTCTCTTGGGCTTTAAATCCCCTAAAAACGTCGTTTAGGGCCTCAAAACGACCCAAGAAGTTTGGAACTCGAAAAACTGCCAAGATGGAAAACTGTTTTTTGAGCTCGTGGAATAGGTGGGTGGCCATAGATATACACTTGGATCAATTATCCCTACTTAGGAAGCAATGGTATCCATTGCGTTGATTTCCTGAGGGAGAGAGGGAAGCGTTTGCTGAATCTGAATCTTGGTGAGAGGCTTGCCTTGCTGGAGAAGTTGCGGTGCTTAGCTTGTTGAAGCCTATCATGAACCTATTTCTGAAAGGGTTGGAACTTTTTAACCAATCTGGATACATTAGATGACTATGTGAAAAAAGAATCCTTGTTCTTTTCTTCAATATTTTTGACCTGCTTCTGTTGGATAGAAGGTGCTTGGACTAAGGTTGTAGTGGTTGCAGTGTTCTTTTTTTCACCTTTTGAATAGATTATGAAGAAGTTGAGTTTCGTAGTATGAGATACTACCTTGCGACACTATTTAGGTGGGATAGTAGTTGGAATTACCTTTGGTATTCTGTAAAGATGACCCCCTAGAGTAACAATGACACTACATGGTCGAGACTCATAAATAACATGACACTTCCACATATATGTATGGCCCAATAGAACATCACATAAATCAAGTGGAGAAACATCACATAATACCTCAGTCTTGAAGGAATAGATGCTGTATGACAATTGGCACTCCTGGCTGGCATGAAGATATCGTCCCTGGTGAATCCACCTTATGTTGTATGACTGCGGGTGTGGTGTTTTCGACAATCCCAACTATTTGAGGACCTCTACTAAGATGAGGTTCTTATGGATTCTGCTATCAAAAATAAAATGTAGTGGGGTCCCCTTCGCCCAAATATGTGAATGAAAAAGGAACTCCCCCTCTTCAGTATATGTTGGTTCTTCTGGTTGAAATGTTGCAGTCGTGACAATAGCAGTGGGATTTGTGTTGATGATCTGTCTTCTATCAATATTTTCTTAATCAGATTCTGAATTAGGGTTCGGCTTCTTGTATTTGATCTTGGCCACCAATGAATATTTTGAGAAACATTCATCGGTGTTGTGCCAGGGGATTTTGTGGAAATCACACCATTTTCCAGTGTCCTTCTTCGTCTTTCTATGAACCTTATTTTCCTATGGCTTGGATTGTTTTTCAAGAGGCTATTTTTTAGGGCCATCTTTATCGTACTTTGGTTGTTGTGGATTTGCAGACACAAAATCCCGCTTGTTCTGGTGCTTAAATTTCTACTCAATTTTAACAACATATCGATAAGCAACATTGAGTGATGAGATGTCCAGAAAATCCATTTTAGTTTGGATGTATCTGTGTATATCCTCATGGTATTTTAGAACCAAATGTCCTTCAGAATCTTTGATACACAACTTGGTGCACAAGGTATGGAAGGTATTGGTGAACTCCATAACTACTTGTCTCCTTTCTTTCCATAATGTGGTCCATCTCATGTATTGGTCCTCATAGTTGCCAACAGGGTAATATTGTTCTTTTACTGCATCCACAAAAAAATCCCAAGTGGGATCAACCCCATATATTCCAGACTCCTTTGTGGAAATTTTCTCCCAGTAACTTTACCACCAATGTTTGACATGGGGGAGAGCCTTAAGGAGTGCAAAGGTGATCTTTTCCCTCTCAGAGAAATTATGAACAATGAAATAACCTTCTAGCAGATTTAACCATTTTTCTAGGGCATCTGCATCTATCTTTCCTTCAAATATGGGGATGTCAAAATTAACTTCTACCTTGAAAGGAGAGGTGCCTCCAAAGTGGCCGCTTGATGAAGACACACTTGTTATTATCAGAAAGCGTTGAAGGATGTGTGAAAAAATTTCCATCATTTCGTCCCTCTGTTGCGTGAGAGCTTGCTCAAGCAACAAATTAATAGAATCGTTTTCTCTATCATTTTTATTTTCTTTCTCCATGGAGGGTTTATTGGGTGTGAGAGAGTGATTTTCCTCAAGAGAGACAAGATCGAGACCCAACTTGCTATACTCAGACCTTGTCGAGGACATGCATTGAAAAACAATCAAGAGTAGCCTGCTCTGATACCACTGATCCAGATTATTTTTGGCATGAAATGAGAGAGGAGATATAATAAAGAAATGTACAGAGATGTATCAGATATCCAACATTATAAAAAAAGTATATAAGAGATATAAACATAGAGATACATTAATACACAATTTCTATTAATGTGCAAAATGTACAGAACTATAAATATATAGAGTGAAAGACTTGCTAGAATGGTGGAAAATTATCTCTGAGAAGAGATGTGATGACTACTCGCATCCACAAGAAGATTATTATTACAATGAGGCTCTAAGGGCCTTTTTAACATAAGGAAAATACAAAACCCTAACCCCGAAAGATGAAAATCCAAAAGGTTTGCGGGCCTCGGTGGGGGTAGATGATATGTCAACTTCCTAGGGGAATAAATTTTTCATACGATCTCAATTTGGGGTGCTCAATACATTTTTGGAAAGGTATAACCAAGAAGAGAGATTTTCAACTACCCAGGCTAGTGCCTCTAACAGTCGCTTGGGCCCCAAATCCCCAAAAACGTCGTTTAGGGCTTCAAAATGGCCCCAAAAGTTTGGAACTCGAAAAACTACCAAGATGGAAAAAAAAAAATTGAGCTTGTGGAACAGGTGGTTGGCCATCGATATCCACCTAGATCAAGAATAGAATATGTAAGATTTTTGAAGTTGAATGGGACATCTGCCCATCCACACACTACTTGATACCTCTCTCATCATGACGCAAGTATAATGTCATCTAGTCTTTTGTGGCATACTAGGTTTGGCCATCTTAATTATGGCAATCTTCTTTTGTTGAAAAATAATGGTGTTTATGGTCTACCCACCATTTGTAGAAAATTGAAACAATGTGATTCTTGTATTCTTGGAAATCATAGCAAACAACCTTTCCATGATTCCACTTCCAGAGCATGTAGAAAAATTGAGCCGATTCATTATGATTTATGTGGAGCTATACCTATTCCTTTTGCAAATGGAAACAAATATATTATGACTTTTATTGATGATTACACAAGAATGTGTTGGGTATAGTTGCTGAAAGACAAATCACAATATTTTGAAACATTTAAAAATTTTCATGTATGGATTCAAAATGAAGCTTAGTCTCGTATTGGCTCTCTTTGCACTGATAATGGAAGAGAATATACATATAATGAATTTGAAAGATACCTTTTCTAACATGGGATCAAACATCAAACCATAGTTTCATGAAATCCCATACATAATGGTGTGGTTGAATGAATGAACATGACAGTTCTTAATATGGTTCGTTCCATGATGTTTTTCTAGAAAGTTAAATTGATGTTTTGGGATGATGCAGTTCTATGTGCAATTTGTGTAAAAAAAGGTGTCCATATCATGCTCTTAGAAATAATAATCCATATGAAATGTGGTATGGCCACATTCCTTTGGTAAGGCATCTCAGGGTCTTTGGTTCCACCTGTTATGCCTTGATTCCTAAGGAGAAAAGAAACAAGCTTGATGCAAGGATTTGAAAGTTCATCTTCTTGGGGTACTCAAATACCACCAAGGGGTATCATCTTTACAATGAGACAAACAAAAAGTTCATCCTTTCTAGAGATGTGATCTTTCTTGAATCCACCAAGAAAGACAATTGTTGAGAGACAACTTGATCATCTGGACAGATTCACTTGTGTAAAGACATATCAAGAATTTGATGATGAGATTTCATGTCTTGAAGGGGGGATCCCTATATTGGGTCAATATCTAGAATCACCTTTTGAAGCACCATCCTCCCCACTTGAATAAATTCTTACCACTTCATCTGAACCTGAATTTCAGTTGGATGATGTGATCGAGAAGATTGAAAAGATGAGGCTTGAGAACTCAACACCATCTCAATCAGTCGAGCAACCAATACCATCTTAGAAAGGTCCACCAACATGGGTCACAAAAACACTTGAAAGTGTTCATCCTAATGAGGCCTAGAATATAGGAACCATATTTTCCTCAAAATGAGATGGAGGTAATGTAGATAATTCAAACTCAGGTGATGTAGAAGATATGGATGTTTCATATGATTGTGAGTTGAATTTATCTACTAACCATGATCTGAATTCCTTTAAAGAAGCTACTTATCATGATGAATGGAAATAATCCATGAAGAAGGACTATGATGCTCTCATTAAGAATGGGACATGGAAGTTGGTGGACCCTCCATATGGAACCAAACTGATTGGTTGCAAGTGAGTATTCAAGAACAAGTACAGATAAGATGGATCACTTGACAAGCATAAGATGATAAGATGGACCCTCCATATGGAACCAAAATGATTGGTTGCAAGTGAGTATTCAAGAACAAGTACAGATAAGATGGATCACTTGACAAGCATAAAGAAAGGCTTGTGGAAAAAGAATTGCACAAAAATAAGGTTTTGATTATGATGATACTTTTTCCCCCACAAAAAAATGGGTTACCGTTTGCACTCTATTTTCCATGGAAACACATAATGGATGGGAAGTTCATCAAATGGATGTGAAGATTGCTTTCTTGAATGGAGACTTGAAAGAGAATGTGTTCATGTCTCAACCAGAAGGATTTTTTGTGAAGGGACAAGAACATAAGGTATGCAAGCTCATCAAATCCTTGTATGGATTAAAACAAGCACTGCGATCATGGTATGAAAAGTTAACCGAGCATCTTCTGAAATTGAATTTCAAGCATTTCAATCTTGACGATGCAAATTTGTTTGTCAAGGAAGTTGGAAAAATAGTTGTATATATTGTAGTATATGTAGATGATATTTTCATAATAGGGAACAATGAGAATTACATTGTATCCATAAAGAAAGAGTTGAAGAAAGGCTTCAAGATGAAAAATTTGGGACATATTCACTACTATTTGGGCATTGAAGTGATACAAAATCCAAAGTGCATATTCATCTCCTAGAATAAGTACATTGGAGAACTATTAAACAAGTTTGGCATGACTAAGTGCAATCCTTTTTATACTCCAATGGAACAAAATTTGAAAATCACATAAAAAGAAGGGAATGAAATTGAGGATGCAACCAAGTATAGAGAGTTGTCGGAAGTCTTATCTATATTACTACCACTAGACCACACATTTAATTTGTTGTTAGCATTCTTTCTAGGTTCATGCAAAATCCTTGTGAAGAACGCTGGTATGTTGCAAAGAGAGTTCTAAAATACTTGAAAGGAACTCAAGATTTTGGACTCAAGTACTCTAAGGTAGATGAATTCAACATGATCGAATATTCTGATTTAGACTTTGATGGCGATAAGGAAAATGGAGTGTCAACTTCATGTTATCTCATGAGTCTTGGATCAATAGTTGTCTCCTAGAGATCACACAAACAATCAGTCCCAACAGATTCCACAACAGAGGAAGAATATGTGGCAGTTGTAGAAACAAAAAAGGAGATTGCGTGGCTTAGGAAAATACTTGAATATTTGTAGGAGAAACAAGTAAATTGTACTCCTCTTCTAGTTGACCTTACTTCTACAATCAAGTTGGCCAAAAATCCTAGATTCCATGATCGAACCAAGAACATCAACACAAAGTATCACTTGATTTGATATCATGTAGAGGACAATACTATTCATTTAAGACATTGTTCCACAAATGAGAAAATTGGGGACATCTTCACCAAAGCGCTTGGAAGAGAAAATTTTGAGAAGTTCAGAATGATGCTTGGACTCACACACACCCCTTTGAATTAAAGGGGGGAATGTTGGACACGTAATCCCTTGAGGTTGTGTTACTTATAACATTAATGTAAATACAAAGCATCATAGGTGATAGGAATGATCACCCATTAGGGAAGAAAAAGAGTCATCGATTTATATATAAATACACCTATCTAGATAATGAAAACCATCAGTGTGGAGTTATATTTTTTGCCATCCTGTCTTGTCAAAAATCTTAAAAGCTTGCATGTCAATATGACTCTGATGATCTGGATGATTCAACCAATGCATGCTCAACATCATAGTTGGCCAATACATGAAAAATTATTCATGCAACTGTCGATGTGGGAACACATGTTGATCCATAGGTATACTTAAAATTTCCTTTTCATGCTTGAAACGTTGAACACATTTTTCTATATTTGGAATCATAGACTCCAATTTAGAAAACGTCTTGATTTTATGAACCAAGAACTTTTGTACATGGCCATGTTCTATCAATGTAATCCCTATGATATCATCCTCATTTTTTCTCACCATCTTCTTGAAATATGATACCACTTCATCAATTGGCTGAAATTCTACAAGTTAGCTTAAACTAGGTAACTATCTTTAGACATGGATTTTTTAACAAACTACCACAATTCTAGACATGTTAACCATTCCCCATATGCTTGATTCTTTGATATTATAAAAAATTCCCTCTATTATTGTGTTGATCTTTGTATTTGGGTTATTCCTTCCTCTATGTTGAGCTTCCTTTTTGTCACCTCCAATTGCCTTATTTTGCCCATATCCTAACCAAATTTTCCTAATACTTATGCACTCTCTGCCTATTTTCCTAATCAGACACGTCCTTTAACAATTAATGCATACATATGAGGTAACTGATGTTTAATCATGATTTATGATTATTTATTAATAATTAGGATTGAATATTTGATTTTTAGAACTCTCTAATTACTTTGGATGATTCAAGCAGACTTCATGACAACAACTCCTATTTCTACGCTCATTCGGTACCTTTTGCTGAGATTGTCTGGTACTTTCTGTTGAGTTCATTTGGTATCCTCACACTCATCCGGTACTTGTTGTTGAGTTCGTCCGATACCAATTTTTATGCTTGTCCGATATCGACTTGTATGACTGTGTGAGTCTAGTACCGAGTTATGCAGTTGTGCATGTTCGGTACCCATTCCGAATTTCTAGGCTTGGTTGTTTGAACAAGATTGTTCTCAATGGGTCCAAAGAATTTTTTGGTTTGAACATTCTCTGTTCGTTGGAGACCATGATACATTTCATCAATCATGCACTTCATGTCATGATGATGAAATCGTTCCCTTACAAATCGATGTATCATCCAATTGTAATAATTATGCAAGTATTTGATGTTATCTTCAAACTTTGATTATAACGATTGCTTCTCTTTAAAGAGAGATCCTTGTAGATGATAGACATATATAGATATAGAATCAAGCATTGTTATGCTGTAATATTGGTTCTCGAAAAACTATGGATTGTACCTCCATTTTTCTAAAGTAATGAAATAAATTTAGTTCATGGATTATATGTGTGCATTTACATCTTCTCTACTATTAGTTTCTCTCAAGAGCCGCCTTGTTGGTACGACAAGGGCCCACCAACCCAATCAAGGTAAGTCTCTTTGTAATTAATTGTGAATATGATTCTAGTTTTCTGTGTGTGTGGATAGAGTAATTTTATGTTTGATTACAACATCTAATTTCATCCCTATCATGTTTCAGTGATACATTTATTAATATGTCACATGGATGTGTGGTAATTTTGAATAAGTGAGAGTTGTGTGTGTAATGTGAGATCTATGAGTGTAACTATTTTTGAGTAATGATTTGTCATCTTTGTGTGAGTATATGAGAACATTCATTCGATTTAAATTCTTTAGTATTTTGTCTAGACTAAATGCTCTAGTGTTTGTTTTCATTGTGCAAATCTAAGGACAAGTTGGATCTCCATCTTTCACCACAAATGAGCCTGTAATGGAGCATTCCACTAGACTTAGCTTTCTCTTCTAGAATTGATTATACTACACCTTGCAAACACAAGCACAATCAAGACCTCCATCTCTCACCATATATGCACTTATAATGGAGTGTTTTACCCTGCCTGGTATTTCTTTTAAGCTTGATTAAGTTTTCTTTTAAAAGTATGCAGAGTGTTAATTGTTGTTTATGTAGTTTCTCCAGGAGATAGAATCACAGTTCATATTTACCTTTCATGAGCCAACAATGAACAGATCCTTCACCCGAGCAAGAACTCTAGATTATATGCTTGTTGATAAATTTTTCTTTCTGAATTTTGAACTGTGTGGATAGTGTTATTTGAAAAGTGTGAAAACATAGTATTTGGTTTTGAAAGTGTTTTCTTACATAGACTATACTCAACATACATAGGAAATTATGTGTTATTAGTACATATATTACATCGACTCTATTGATTAAGAAAATAGACTGACATATTAAATGATTGCAATATATTGAACATATAATTGCACCAACACTCTATCAAGGCCTTGATGCCATTATCTTCTTCCCCATGGGCCTTCTAAATTTCTTCAATATAATCAATTTAGTTTTTCACTTTGGATTATTTCTCATGCCATTTCATGATCTCTTTGTGAACTACTTACAATTGTAGAGTTTCTTCCTAAAGTTATGTTATTTTGGTGATAAAACTCATTCCAATCTGCTCATTTTTCATGTCTTCTTCAAGAATATCCTGTACAAAATTGGTTACAAAATTGGGAGATCCCTTGTAATAACTTACTTGATTTATTAAGAATGCAATATACCTTCTCATTTTCTATGTATCGCTCTCATCATCTTTAACCATTTCAATGGTAGAATGAGAAATTGATACCCCATCATATAAGAGTTCACTAATATTTTCTCTCTTAGTGTCCATCGAAGGCTCTTATGTAGTGCATATCACAACATTGTCTATATCTAGTATTTTTCTCTTTTTGTGTTCTCTTGACAATAAATTTCCTCCAGTAATTGTAAGTGATAGATTAGAAATTAACAATTTCCTCTATAGGTTCTGGGATTGGTTTATGGGCCCATGATAGAATATTTTGGACGCTGCCAAAGGTGTGAAACTGCTCCATTTTAGGTTCCTTCCCTTTGTCAATTGTTTGACTCACTTTTAACTTTTGGGCCTAATTAGCAATCTCATGGGAAATCTTTTCAATCATATCATCCATCCCAAAAACATATTCTATAGGTTTATCATCAAATCCCCTTTCCTCTTCATGCTTACTATCTAATTTAAGGGCATCTTCCTCATCCTTAGTTAGGTCAATGACTTCCTTGCGTAAGCATGTGGATCGTTGCTTTGATTTTTCATCTTGTGTTTGTCTTTTAGAACCATGTACCTTTGTTGCTAACTCTTGTTGCAACTTATCTTCTTCTTTCCTCCTTAGTTCCTCGGCAATTAGATGTTCTTGTGGTTATTTTTTCCTTGTATTCTCCTCTTCTTCTTCTTTCTTAAGTTTCTCTTCTTGTAACTTCTTTTCTAACTCTTCCTTTTCTTTATATTTATTAAAGTCCCTTTCTCTTTGTTCTACTTCAACGTCCCTTATTTTGTCTTCTAATTCTTCTTGAGTTTCCTTTTCTTCTCATTTTCTCTTTAGCTCCTCTTCTACTTGTAGAAATTCCAGACCCCAACCCGATTTCAAGTTTCACTAAGACACATAGTTTAATTTCCAACCCACATTGCAAATTTTAGGCTACAAATTAGTAAGCATAAAATTAAAATTCTCATGAACAAAAACACATGAAGTTTGCTACAACAATAAATCAGAAATAAAACACACCTAAAATTTTAACACTGATATTTTTGGTCCAAAAGTCAAGACTGTGGAAAAACCCACAAGGGGGGAACCAATGAGAGAGAGGCATTATTATTCAAATCTTAGAGACAATTTTCTTATAGATGCCACCTTCAAAAATAAAAATTCCAACTTATCTCGAAAACTGAGCCACAAAACTTCTTCAAAATCTGAGTAAGGCTCCTCAAATTTTGTGCCAGAATTTCCTAAGTAAATGATATAGGTCTTCTCCTTGATTTCCATGTCAATGGTTGTATAGTTCCCTTGGAATTCATTCCAAAATAGTCAGCTCGTGTTCTATCCCAGAAAGTACAATATGGTATCCTTGGAAAGTGTTCCAACTTTCCAGAATTTAATGTTTCTCCTTCTCCTCAAAATTTGTGTCAGAGAACAGTAGTACAGTCCTTAAAAAATATGTACAATACGACCCAAAATTTGTTGTACCTTCTCCTCAATCTGCGTATTGTATATTTACCTTCTCCTTGATTTGAGTATTGTACTTTTTCCTAACCAACACGTTTTCTCTCCTTCTCTATATTGACTCTCTCCTTCTCTTACTCTCTCCAAATCACATGAAGAATCACAAGAATGAAGGCACCTCAATCCCTAAGTCGACCTCATGTGAGAAGGTGAAGGGTCATCTAATCTAACGGTGGAGGATAGACTAGATCAATAGTGGTGATGAAATGTCTCTTCATTCACCCACTTCACTTAACTTTTCATAAAGTCACATTTAATCTCAAATCTCATGAAATTAATTACTAGGGACCACATTGGACACTTTCTCACCCCTAAGTGCCTAGTTGATGAAAAAGACTTTTCCTTGGTACTTTTTCATTTATTTAAACACTCCCTCTTACTGAGGAAAGTGTTCATCACCACCCCAAGCTTATATTTGAAAGGTACAAACTTGTCTCTCCCCAAAGATTTAGTGAGGATGTCCACCACCTGCTCATCTGTGGATATAAATTGTATCTCAAATGCCCCTCTCTAAACATAATCCTGGATGAAGTGATATTTAATCTCGATGTGTTTATACCTATCATGAAAAATTGGATTCTTAGAGAGTTTAATGCAACTTTGATTGTCACAATAGATCATCGTGGGCCTCATCTTCACACCAAATATCACAACCAACAATGTGTGAAGCCATATGGCCTCACAACTAGCCTGATTAGTTTCCATATACTTAGCCTCTGTAGAACTCAAATCCACTGAATTTTTCTTCCAATTGAACCAATACACCATTGCTAAGCCCAATCCAAAGCAACAACTTGAGGTAATCTTCTTGTCACTGACACATCTCGCCCAATCTAAATTTGTGTAGCTAATCAACCTGAATCCATCCCCTCTCCCATAGTTCAGGCCATAATCCACCGTACCCTTAAGGTACCTGAACACATGTTTTGTTTCTTCCCAATGCATTCTTTGAGGCTCTACCATAAACTAACTAAGTGAGTTGACCAAAAAAAAAAGATCTGGTCTGGAAGAGGAGATCAATGAAATTTTCCAACATGAATTTGCATGGCCACATTTCCATATGGTGGGATTTTGTTTTGTGCATGCAAGTTCAACATGGTAAAGAGAAGATTCAATGTCGGAGTAAGATGGTCATGAATCTCTAAGAAAATTCTTACATATAAATTATAAACAATGATTGTTCAAGCATTGTAGAATCTTCGAAAATATTATTAGAGTATACAAGTGTATAGAGGAATTCTATAAAATATCACTATGCATGAGGCATGAAGAAGACAGACATCTATGAGTTGAAGGATCACATCCTGTCACTGAGGGGGGGGGGGTGAATCAGTGACACAACAATTATATCAAATTTTCATTTATTTATGCAAATAGAATTTTAACATGGTATTTTATCGTGGAACCCAATTGGGAAAACCACAAATACTTTTCTATTAACTGCAAAAATTGTTTTACATGTTACATAGAAGGAAGATGTACTTCCTCTTTGATCAACACCAACTGATCAGGATGCACCCACACCTTGGTTTACCAGCACCAACTGATAGGAGGCTATGACCCCCTATTTAGTCAGCTGCAACTAACAAGAAAACACCAACTCCCTCTGTAGGCACCAACCTGCCCTTGCACCACCCAACCACCCTTAATACATAGGTATTAGTTTTTCTTCCTAGAATTTGCTTCAACTCTTCATCTTTTGTTCTAGACTACAGAGACACTTTCTTCTCCCACTCTTTCATGTTTATATATTCTTCAAAATAGCATGAGTGTGAAACACTGTGTCCCTTCATTTGGACCAACACACCTCTTTAATTAATTTAACCATACTTTCTATTATTATTTTCACTGTGATGGATTTTCATAAATTGATCACTTATGGATCAATTCCATCCATTAAGTTTGATCCTGAATCTTTTATTTTCACAGAGACCAGATTCCGTGGAGGCACTTCCTTCAAACCATCACAAGTGACCGTGCATTACAGAACCACAGGATTTACCAATTATAATGACATATTATATTTTCATTTTAAAAATATTATAGCATATGACCATCGACGATGATCAAAATCTAAGTGAGATGAGCACTTGAGCGTTTATGATTTAAATGGTTACGATTCAATCTTCTGATGAGATGGACAACTGACGAAATTTCGCTCTTCGGAACTTTGGGTTTTCAACCTTTCAAAACTTCCGAAGAAAGTTTTCTGAACAGATCAGACGATTAACATTTATTTCATGGAGAAAGATCAACAGTCAGCTTTAAACCTTACACTCATCCTTCTACTGTAGTATATTGATGGATGAGAATGCTCCCGAAGTGATCTTTAGATTGGATGTCTCGTGTCCACTTCGGGTCTTTGGCATTTGAGACTTCAGGAGGTTGGTGGTAAAACTCCCAAAGAAAAACTCTCGGAGTGATGTAACTGCTTACGTCACTTGATGACATGTCACGAGCTAAGTGGCTGCCACGTGTCACTCAGATTCATGATTTGCATGTACTTGAACTGATGATTCCAACTTGACACTTGTCGTTCTTTGAATGTGCCACATGTTCTTGATTTTGTAGACTGATGAATAACAACCCTGATCCAACAAATGCAGGTTATAGGTCACCCACAGGCCCACTCCTAGACGTTTTTTCAAAAAAAACAACGCATGACGAGTGTTATATCTTCTCCGGCAACACCCTTCCCTTACGTGACCACAATTGTGACCACTCGCTTAGCCAAAAGGCGTTTCATGATTTTGTGTATCATAACTTTGTGTGTGAGTCTCCTCGACTATCCCAACCTATGAAATCTTGACAGGGGCCTAGCACTTGCTAGCTTCATTCCTTAACTTCCATTGATATGACCTCTAGCCAAACCCTAGGGCTTACCTCTGAGCGCGTCAGGATTTTGCATATCGGGAACTCCTGATTTCAACTATCTCATATCAACAATCCTAATTTCCCTGTGATCTGAAGGCTTAGATCCCTCTCTCGCGAATCGAAATTTCACATATCAGGACTTTGGAACAACTCCCTCCGCACTTTCGATTCCCGTTTTCCCGATATTTCAGAGTGCCAAATCAATGGCTCACACTCCTTCATATATGACGGCTATGATCTCTCCTGAGCTTTCAAACATCGAAATATTCTTGAACTTAACCTTCTTGCAACTCCACTGGATCTAATGACCCAGACTTCTCCTTGATCTAGCAACTTAGATCAAATCATGAACTCGGGTTTCATGAGTTCCCATAACTATTACCTATGGTTTCCTCGAGTTGCAAACTCTTGATAAAGCTAGATCTATGGTCCATGATCTTCCTCTGATCCTCAAGCCCACGGTCACTCACATGAAATATGCACATTATATTAGACGATCAAAATGATCAACCTCTTGATCGGACGACTGCTGAGGCTACGCTTTCCCTTCCAATTTTTGATCTTTGCATTTTCTAACCTTCTTGATATTTTATCATAGGAACATTGTTGATCCTGTCGTGATCAACAATAATCACAAATTTCTTCTGCTACTTGATATACTGTGCAATGCGCTCTTCCTTCTGGGCTTTAATATTCATATTGTTTGCTCCTCCTCCTGATATTGCGATTTTGATCATGTTGTTTAACATCTTCTACTAACTGATATAATGTTGATATTAATGACAATATATCCAACAATATCCCCCTTTTTCATTGAGGTAAACCTACTAACTTCATATACAAAAATCCCCATGTGATGATGCTTTCCTCTTATGAAGTTTCTCTCCCCCTTTGACATCAATGGCAAAGGGTTTCTTCTCTTATGATTTGTCTGTATAAGTACTTCTCTGACCACTGGTAACTCCTCCTGCAATCAACCTTTTTATTTTATAACTGAATGACTCCTTATGTCGTTGATTGCTATCTCCCTTTGAATATGTTCAATCTGATGCATTATTTTCTTGAGAGATTTAGGTAGGAAGAAGTATTACTCCCAATTTTTGCCTGAGATATTCAAATACATCTTTGTTTAAGGGTTTTGTAAAAATATCTTCCACCCAATGTTCTTTTGTTGGAACATATTCCAATTTAATTTTCTTGTTTTCAACCTGATCTCTTAGATAGTGGTACTTTATGGGGATGTGTTTCTATTTTGAGTGTTGGACAGGGTTCTTTGAGAGACTTATCATGCTTGTATTATCACATCGGATAGTTGTGGGTTCTTCAAATACTATTTTGATGTATTTTAGAGTTTGTTTCATCCATTCCACTTATGTGCAACATTTTGCTGCTGCAATACACTCAACTTCAGTGCTAGACAAAGAAATTGAGGACTGCTTCTTGCTTCTCCAAGAAACCAGTGATTCTCCCAAAAATAATTCTCCTCCACTTGTACTTTTTCTATCATCTACACTTCCTACTCAATAAGCATCTGAATAGGATTTTATTGTAAATGAGCCCTTGCTAGGGTACCACAAAACAAGATCTATGGTTCCTTTCAAATATCTAAAGATCATTTTTATAGATTGAACATGGATCTCCTTTGGTTCTACTTGGAATATAGCCACCATCCCAATGGCTTGCTTGACATCAAGTATGGAAGCTGTTACACAGAGAAAACTACCAATCATTGATCTATAGTGTTTTGGATCTACAACTTTGGACTCATCATCCTTTCTTAGTTTGCATCCAACTGTCATAGGTGTACTTAAAGGTTTGCAATCCTCTAAATGGAATCTCTTAAGAATATCCTTAACATATTTAGACTGATGGATAAAGACTCCCTTTTTGGACTGTATTATTTGTAATCCAAGGAAGAAATTTAGTTCGCCAAGCAAAGACATTTCAAATTCTTGTTGCATCATCTTAGTAAAGTCCTTAATCATTTTTTAATTATAACTACCAAATATAATATCATCAACATACACTTCCACAATGATCAAGTTATTACCATAAATTTTGCAATAAAGATTGTTGTTTGTTGATCCCCTTTTGAGGCCTTGTTTTTGTAAATAAGAGTCTAGCCTTGTATACCATGCTCTAGGTGCTTGTTTTAGTCCATAGAGTGCTTTCTTTAACTTACAAACATAGTGTCCTTTGTTGGTTAATTGGAACCCTTCTGGTTGCTCAATATAAACTTCCTCTTCTAAATTTCCATTGAGAAATGCTGACTTGACATCCATTTGGTACACTTTAAATTTTCTATAGCTGGAGAAAGCTAAGAACATCCTAATTGCCTCTAATCTGACCACAGGTGAAAAATTTTCTTCATATTCCACTCCTTCAACCTGATCATACCCTTTGCATACTAATCTGGTTGTGTTCTTGATTACTTGCCCATCTTCATTCATTTTATTTTTATATACCCATTTAGTTCCAATGACATTTTTATTTTTGGGTCTAGGAACTAGTTCCCAAGTTTGATTATTTTTCAATTTGGTCCAATTATTCATTCATAGCTTTGATCCAATTCACATATTTACATGCCTCTTTGATTGAGCTAGGCTCAACATGTGACAAAAATGCTATTTCTGTTTGATACAAAAGTTGTATTCTTGTGTGCACTCCATCATTTATATCTCCAATAATCAGTTCTTCGGGATGATTCTTTTGAGTAATTCTTGAGGGTGTCTTTGTATCTCTTCTTGGGAATTCTTCTCTTATATCTCAATCTTGACTATCTTCTTCACTTTCACTGGTATCCATATCATCTTCTTCCCTTTATTTTTTATGCTCCTCTACTTCTAGTTGTGTGCCGAATGTCTCATCATTGTCTTCATCTTCATTTTTAGATATGGTCTCTTGATTTTTTATCCTTATCGTTTTTGGGTCATCCAGATTGACATATTCACTCTCAACAATCTTATGTGATCTAATATTGTAGCATCTATATGCCTTATTGTTTGAAGCATATCCAAGAAAAATACCTTCATCAGATCTGGAATCAAATTTTCCAAGACTCTCATCTAGTCTTTTGATGTACCATTTACTTCCAAAGACCTTGAAGTATTTTACTGATGGGGCTCTTCCAAACCATAGTTCGTAAGGGGTATTATCAATATTAACCCTGTGCTAACCTCTGTTCAATATGTATACTGTCGTTCTTACAACGTCCCTCCAATATCCATCTAACAATTTTGCTTCATTGATCATAGTTCTTGCAGCCTCCTGAACTATTCTATTCTTTCTCTCAACAATCCCATTTTGCTGAGGTGTTCTGGCAGCAGGGAATTGTATTTTTATTCCATGAGTTTTACATATCCAACCCATTCTAGTAAAATCATCAATGAACAACATAAAGTAAGAGTCTCCTTGCAAAATCTTGGTTCTTGTAGGTCCACATAGGTCAGTGTGAACATGATCTAAAGGTTTAGAGGTTGTGTATTCTTTTGCCTTGAACCTTATTCTAGTTTTCTTCCCTATTTGACAATGTCTACACATAGCATTTGAGGGTTTTATGATCTTTGGTAAGTTTCTTACTACACCAAGGTTTTTGACTTTCACAAGATTGTCAAAGTTAATATGCCCCAACCTTCTATGCCATAAACAAATTTCATCTAATGAATTTATATGACACTCCTCATTCAATTTTTCATCTATTATATATACATTTTTAGGAGTTCTAGGAGCAGTACCAACTAATTTTCATGTGTCTTCTCTCCTAATCTCACATTTTTGGGAATCAAAGATGCAGAAGTTCCCTTGATCACATGTTTGTCTGACACTTAATAAACTAGGTTTCAGTTTATCGACAAGTAGTACATTTTTTGCTTTGTCTTTTCCCAAACTCACAGTGCGTTTTCCAAGTATGTTACTTGAAGCATTATCACCAAATGTAACTTCACATTTTTGTTTCTTTAAGTCTAAAAACTTGTCCTTGTTACCTATCATCTGTTTTGAGCACCCACTTTCAACATAACAAAGATCCTTTTTTATCTTGAGCTTTTAGGTCAATAAGACATTCCCTTTTTGATGTTTTTTCTCTCAAAAGTTTCTTTTGCTCTCTAATGAACTTGGGTTGTTCCGAGTCTTCCATTAATCTGCAATTAATGGCCTTATGTCCATGGTTATGACATTTGAAGCATTGTAAGTCCCTTTCTTGTAGAGGTGCAAAGGAGTTATAGATTCTGCTTTTAACTCGATTTGTTGCTTGTTTATCCTTAAGAATATAGTTGTTAACCTTCAAATTTTTCTTTCTATATGCTCTACAATTTATAGCTTTATGTCCAAAATTAGAGCATGCAAAACAATAACCAAGGAAAATGCAAGGATACCTGTTTTGATAAAAATTCTTTGGTATTGTCTTGTCTTCTTTCCCGATGGGTGGAAGTAATCTTCTGGAGTTATGATCATTGCTTAGATTCTCTTCATTTTTCTTCTTGAATGTACTGAGGAGATCATCTACATAAGATTTTGATTTAACATGACTTTCTTTTTGAGAATAACCTATTCCATTTTTATTACCTGAATCCCTTTGTTTGGTAATAATTTTATCTAATATTTTAGAGCTATTTTCATATTTTGTTTGAATGATTTTTGCATCTAGTTCCTTTTTAGATGAACTATTTCTGCCTCCATTTTTTCACAAGTTATTTGTTCTTCCTTAAGAGACTTTTCAAGATTTTGTTCGATCTTATTTGCTTCTAAGATTTGTTTTTTCAGGTTTCTCATGAGTTTTTCCATCTCCTTTTCTTCTTGTTCATGTTTTTCCTTTTTTTCAACTACAAAAATTTTCAGTTGTCTATATCTAGTTTTGTACTTCCTTAATTCATCCAGGGCACTGAGAAGTTCTTCCTCCATATTAACTTCTTCTTCATCTTCCAACTCTTTCTCATGTCTAATTTTTTCTATGTTATTAGATTCTTCAATACCTAATAAAAGGACTTCATCATCATCAGATTCATCGTTGTCACTAAACTCTAACAAACTATTGTTTTCTTCTTTTGAATAAAAAATCTTTTTCCCTTTGTAAAACTTTTTCTTGTAGTTGGGTTTTTCCTTCTTCTTGTACTGATTATTTTTATTTTCTTCATATTCAGGGTCCTCCTTGGGATAGGGACACTTGGATGCAAAATGAACAACTTTTCCACAATTAAAACACTTGAAAGGAAGCTTGCCTTTGTACTTCCCTGATTCTTTATGAAGTTTTCTAATGAAATTTTCTTCTTCCACATCAGATTATTCATGATGGATGGATTGAGGTTTTTTCTTCTAATTTATTTTTGTCTTGGATGCTTTGAAAGTTGTTTCATCTTTTGTTGATTTATCATACCCTGTTCTCATTTCATATGTTGTAAAGATTCCATGGAGCTAATCAACTGTGAGTGTGTTTAGATCGGATCTATCTTCAATTGAAAAGATCTTTGCATCATATCTCATAGGTAATGACCTTAATATTTTTTGCACAATGGGTTTATCTATAATTTCTTTTCCTACCGCTCTAATTGAGTTAACCACTTCATCTACCCTATGAAAGCACTCAACAATGTTTTCTTCTTCTTTCATTTTTAGATTTTCAAATTGAGTTCGATAGGTATGCAGTTTGGCTTCCTTGACTTTGTCATCTCCTTCATATTCAACTTCCAATTTGTCCCAGATTTCTTTAGATGATTTGCAATGCATAACTTTCACACATATAGAATTAGTCAATCCTGCTAAAATTCCTTTAACTGCTCTTGAATTGTCATTACAAATTTTCTTTTCTGCAGTGTCTTTGGGCGGAGTTGTTGGTGTGGTGTAACCATCTACAATGGATTGCTAGATATCAAAACGAATAGCCAACAAGAAGTTTTTCATTCTTATTTTCCATAGAGCATAGCCTCCTCCATTGAACAATCGTGCTTTGTTGTTAGACATTCCCTCTTGTTGATCTATCTTCAAGGTCTACCTTCAAGTTTGTTATACTGTGCTGAAGGAACCTGCTCTGATACCAATTGAAGGATCATATCCTGTCACTGAGAGGGGGGGTGGTGAATTAGTGGCACAAACATTATATCAATTTTTTGTTTATTAATGCAAACATAATTTTAACATGGTATTTTATCGTGGAACCCAATTGGGAAAACCACAAACTCTTTTCTATTAACTGCAAAAATTGTTTTACATGTTACATAGAAGGAAGATGTACTTCCTCTTTGATCAACACCAACTGATCAGGATGTACCCAAACCTTGGTTTGCCAGAACCAATTGATAGGAGGCTATGACCCCCTGTTTAGTCAGCTGCAACTGACAAGGAAGCACCAACTCTCTCTGTAGGCACCAACCTACCCTTGCACCACCCAACCACCCTTAATACATAGGTATTAGTTTTTCTTCTTGGAATTTGCTTCAGCTATTGATATTTTTTTTTGGACAACAGAGACACTTTATTCTCCCACTCTTTCATGTTTATATATTCTTCAAAACAACGCGAGTGTGAAACACTCTATCCCTTCGTTTGGACCAACACACCTCTTTAATTAATTTAACCATAATTTCTATTATTATTTTTGCTGTGATGGAATTTCATAAATTGATCACTTATGGATCAATTTCATCCATTAAGTTCGATCCTAAATCTGTTATTTTCATAGAGACCACATTCCATGGAGGTGGTTCCTTCAAACCATCACAAGTGATCGTGCATTATAGAACCACGAGCTTTACCAATTATAGCGACATATTATAATTTATTTTTAAAACTCTTATAGCATATGACCATCGACGATGATCAAAATATAAGTGAGACAAGCGCTTGAGTGTTTATCATTTCAACTGTTACAATTCGATCTTTTGATGAGATGGACGACTGAAGAAATTTCTCTCTTCGGAACTTCCGGTTTTTAACCTTTCAAAAATTCTGAAGCAATTTTTTCGAATAGATCGGATGATTAACGTTTATTTCATGGAGACAGATCAGTGGTCAACCTTAAACCTTACACTCATCCTTCCACCGTAGTAGATTGACAGACGAGAATGCTCCCAAAGTGATCTTCAGATCGGACATCTTGTGTCCACTTTAGGTCTTCGACATTCGAGACTTCTAGACTTTGGGCAAGTGCTGGTGGTAAAACTCCTGAAGAAAAACTCCTGGAGTAACATAACTTTTTACGTCACTTGATGACGTCTCATGAGCCTAGTGGTTGCCACCTGTCACTTAGATTCATGATTTGCATGTACCTGAACTACTGATTCCAGCATGACACTTCTCGTTCTTTGACTATGCCACATGTCCTCGATGTAGTATACTTCTCACTAATATCCCTGATCCAATGAATGCAGGTTATAAGGCACCTGCAGGCCCCCTCCTGAACACTGTTTCAAAAAAAGACAACGCATGGCGAGTGATAGATCTTCTCTAGCTATGCCCTTCCCTTACGTGACCACGATTGTGACCACTTGCCTAGACAAAAGGTGTTTCACAATTTTTCATATCAGGACTTTGTGTGTGAGTCTCCCCGACTCTCCTGACCTCCGAAATCCCAACAGGGGCCTAACAATTTCTAGCTCTATTCCTTAACTTTCATCAATATGACCTCAGCCAAACCCTGGGGTTTACCTCCGAGTGCATCGGGATTTCGCGTATCGGGAACTCTTGATTTCAACTATCTTAGATCAAAGGTCTTGATTTCCTTTCAATTTGACGACCCAGATCCCTCTCTCGTGAATCGACATTTTGTGTATTGGGACTTTGGAACAACTCCCACCTTCACACTTCCGATTCCCAATTTCTCAATATTTTAGAGTGCCAAATCAATGGCTCACACTCCTTTAGATCTGATGGCTACGATCTATCTTGAGATTTTGAATGTCGAAAGATTCTTGATCTTAAACTTCTTGCAACTCCACTGGATCTAACAACCCAGACTTCTCCTTGATCCAACGACTCATATCAAATCGTGAAATCGGGTTTTGCGAGTTCCCATAACTCTTACTTCTAGTTTCCTCAAGTTGCAAACTCCCGATAAAGCTAGATCTACGGTCCATGATCTTCCTCGTATCCTCAAGCACACGATCACTCATATGACTGATGCATGCTATATTAGACGATCAACACGGTCAACCTCTTGATCGGACGACTGCTGAGGCTATGCTTTCCCTTCCAAGTTTTGATCTCTGTGTTTGCTAACCTTCTTGAGATTTTATCATAGGAACATTATTGATGCTGTCATGATCAACAATAATCACAAATTTCTTCTGCTACCTGATATACTGTTGAATGCGCTCTTCCTTCTGAGCTTTAATCTTCATACTATTCGGTCCTCCCCCTGAGCTTGCAATTTTAATCATGTTGTTTAACATCTTCTACTAAATCATATAATGTTGACATCGATGACAATGTATCAAACACGAGTTTCAAGATATGTAAATATTTTGAAGTTAAATATTTAAGATTAAATAAGTTTTCATAAGTTTCACTCAGTTAAGGAAGCATATCGATTAGCACTAAAGGTAGAAGATAAGTTAGCATGTAAGTAAAATATAAAGAAATTTGGCAGAGGAAGAGGTAGTAAAGGTGGAAGAGGTTGAAATTTCATACAAAAGGTGGAAGATGTGGACAATGAGAAACCTAAGATGATAGACAAAACAATGTGGTAGGTAGAATTCAAGGTAGAGGCCAAAAATATTTAGAGGAAGTGGAAGAGGAAATCACAATTACAAAATGCATAAATATTGTTATATTTATGGAGATGATGATCACAAGTTATTTGAATGTCCACAAAAAGAAGGTGCACATAGAGGTGAAAAGAGAATTTAGTTAGCACAGGGGGATGTGTCAAAGTAGTGACAAACAATCACAATAGAAACATAGCATGAATAAAACCTAATGATGCATAAACAAATGATTATGCATGAGATGAAGCAACTATCACCAAAAGAAGAAAAAATAGATGATAAAGAATATATTCATAACTAAATGCAAATATAGAGGTAATTGTTACAAGGTAATTATGATTCGAGTAGTAGATAAAATATAACTATAGTTGAGATGGTAGGGAAACTAGACTTAGCATGACAAAAGAACCCAAACCCAATATGGCTATTTTGGTTTCAACATAGGTATATTGAAGTGATGATGATAGACCAATGTAAGGTGTGATTTAATATCAATGTTTCGAAGGATGAAACTATATGTGATGTGATTCCTGTGAATGTTTTCCACTTTTTTTTAGAAATACCATGGTATTATGATAGATGTGTGGTGCATGATGGGAAGAAAAACCCTTACACCATCACTAGTGATGGAAAGAGATCTCAATGGCTTCCGATGAAACAAAATTAACCCAAAGAGGTGTTATTGTTGTCAATAAAGAAGGATTTATAATTAATGAAGGAGACATTTAACAATGTTATGTGATTATGCCAAAGAGAGTGAGATAACAAAATAAGATAAGAACACAATAAGATAATAGACCAATGAGAAGTATATCCCTGTAGAAGTGGAGAAGCTAGTGAAGGAGTATAGTGATAGCATGCAATGACATACCATATGGATTGCCACCAAAGAAAAAGATTGCAAATGAAATAGATTTGATTATAAGAGTGTCATTATTGAATCAAGTAGTCCCTAATATTGAGGAGGTTGGATTCCCAATGCTCAATAGTAGGGATTAATCCCAAGGACAAGGCCTATTGAGGCTCCTCCCTATTTGGTATAGAATAACCCTCTAAATTAATGGTCCAGAAACCATTGGATGGGATTTAAAAGTTATTTCCAAAATTTCTTTCCATTATTTTGTGTTTTCTAGTTTTATAAGAATTATTGCAAAAAATAAATCAATCTAAAGATTTTGAATAAATCTCTTCTACAAGGTAACCTATGAGAATAGTCAATGAAAACATTTAAGAACTTTTAATCCTATTTGAAGTAATTTATCTAAAAACTAGTTATTGTATGATGATATTAAAAAAATATAGATATTATAAAGTTGAAAGAGATGAAAATTATATTGATAAAGCACTCAAAACTACTTCTAAAGGCATTCCATATAACAAAAACTTGAAAATGCCTAAGAAATAAAATAACTATTTATTGAAAATGCCTAACAATCCATTCAACCATATAAGATAATTTATCAATATTCAAATTCTTACTAAACATATGTAACATTTAATCAATTACTAGACATATGTGGCATTTAATCAATTGTAGAATAATCCACAATAATGAACAAACACATAGAAATTCAACAAACCAAAATGTCTTAACTCCAATTTTTTTTTATGAATTCAGCTTTGAAATAATTCTCTATTACAAAAGTGATGAAATTTCATCACTTTAGAGAAAAAATCCCTTTGACTAGAGATTGGTTTCTTTGTTTATAATAAAAACTATAAATTTAAAATAGTATAAAAAAAAAATAATAAGCAAAAACTAAAATAGTATAAAAAAGAATAATAAACAAAAACTACAAAATTAAAATAGTATAAAGAAAATAATAAAAGTATTGGACACTTAATCCCTTAGGTTGAGTTGCTTGTAACATTAATGTAAATACAAAGAGTATGAGGTATAGGAACAATCACCCATTGAGGAAGACCAAGAGTAATTCATTTATGTATATATACACCTATCTAGCTAATGAAAACCATCAGTGTGGAGTTATCTTTTCTATCCTGGCCTATCAGTAGTATCAGAGTCAGCGTTAACTCCCTGATTTCCTTGGTGTTTCTTTTCCCTCTAGATGTAGAAAACACCTCTCCTCAATCCTGATCGATTCTCTAATCTCTGGTCATTCCAGTCTACCTGTCCCACACACTTTCTCTCTAGTTTATTCTCTGCAGTAAACCTAATTTGCCTCATGCACCTCAGAGCATGCATTATTCACTGCCTGACTGCATTTACATCCTCAACTCCAACTGGTATTGGTATCTCCCACGCTCCTGTTTGCTTCCTGTCGAGTTCACTACATTCAACCCTAACCCTAAATTTCCACGCCATTTTCTCCGAAACCCTAATTGATATGTCTCACGTTGCTCTTGCACCTCACGGCGCTAGTATTCTTTCATACTACTAACGCACTGACAGTATCTCCGTCCAGACGGTCAGGACGGTTTGTAGCAACGTCCATGACCGCTCGCTCGACTACACATTGTACCGATATCTTTTTTACTCTCATTGCTCGCTCGACTACATATTTCAGCGATATCCCTTTCATTTACTTAGTTGCTTGCATCCGTAATATCTCTGAGTGACCACGATATGCAAGAATGATAGTGCACCCATCCATTTCACAGAGTATATCTCATTAAAAATCTCTAAATTATGAGTATTGATGTCATCAGTGAACATGACAACACCATCTAGTTTCTGCTCCTTCACAACTCTCAAGCCTTGGCCACACATTCACACTTCCATCTGGTGTTGCTCCTCCCATGACACTGATATCTTCTCATCGAATGCCTATCCATTTTGCATTATCGCTGGTATCTATTTGTAGCACCATCCATTCTCTTGCCGGTATATATCGTTTGCTGCTAATCCTTGGCTAGGGTTTTCCCATTCCCCGTCCATTCCATTGTAGAGCTACAGCATTAGACTCTTAGCCTCTGACATAACATTTCGGCCTCCAATGGCACCGCTCCTGGTGGCTTATATTCTCTTTATAGTAGATATTTCATAAATATATTATTTCATATTCCATATTGGTTTAATGCAGTCAGATAGGTCCAATATTATATCAGTCGCCTTCTCCATTTACATTGCCTTGCCTGGTCTGCTCATACATAGTTGATTTCACTATCCATTCTCACTCACCTTTAATTGTTAGATCCTAGCATCTCAACACATTCATGTTAAGGATTTCATCACTAGCTTGGTTATTTGATCACCTATGATACCAGGTTGATCCAATTACGGTTTCATCACTGTTCATATATGGTTTCAAGCCACGTTTTGGGTTTTTTTTGGGTGGAATTAGTGTCCACGCAACCAACTTGAGGGTAATGTTTGGACATTGGAATTTGCATTTTGTATGGTGTTCTCCTCAAACAACAATGCAAACATGCAAACATGAGCTTTGTATAGAAACGAGTTTCCCCAACTTCATACAATATAAATGTACTATTGTAACCTAGGTCGGCACCCGTGCCCTTTTCCCTCCGTTACCTTATACATCCATCAATTCTGAGTTTTGTGGTTTCTTTCTTAGCTTATTCTCCATTATTTAATCACTCAGTTTCATGGCCCCTTCTCGTCTTTACTTATTCCACACCATCTTTTTTGCTTTTTTGAAGGGTGATTTCATGTCCTGGTTTGAGTTTGAAATACTTGTCATCATATTTTCCACTAATTGAGCATGCAACAAAGGTCCAACAAGTCCTTTGTAAGCTCAGTAAGATTCCGCAAAAAAATACAACAAATCAAATTCAGGCTTAGAATTAAAGCCAAGAAGACAGGTCAAGTCTTCAATGGTGGAGATCCAACAGTCAACGTAGATCAATAGTTGTCATGCATTCAGAGTATCAAACTCACCCGAGGTTTAACAGGATTGACTACACGACTTCTACGTTCGGGCATCCAAACTTGCCTTTGGTTCAAATGCTCCGAAGAAGTAGGTCCCCGAAGTACTATAGCCCCAAAGTGTTGTCGTGGGCCCTCACTGCCATGTCACTTCCCTAGTTCGCTCATCTGAGAGGTTTTGGTCCAGAGCAAGCACAATCCCCGAAGTGCCAAAGTGTTGAAGTTATAGAGACATGTGGCACTCATCAATCACGACACATGGTGCTCATCTTAGACCCTTTGATCACGTCATCCATGCTATTTCCAGGTGACATATGTCCCTCTCTTTTCATGACACATCACTTCAGGACTGTACTACTTTGGGGGATTTCCATGCTTTACATCCAGAAACCCCTGAAGCCCGAAGTGACAAAGCATAGGGCACTAATTTGTCAGGACTTGTGGTGCTCATCGGTGGAGACAGGTGGCATCCATCTGGCCTTGACACATGCCACTCATTTTTGGTCATTTGGGTTCCATCATCCACTCATTTTTGAGTGACACGTGTCACTCGCCGTATGTGACACATCAGCAGTCGTGACATCATATGACATCATGCCATCACGTCACTTCGCAAGTTCATTCTTCGGGAGGTTCCAATCCAGAACAAGCATAGAGCCCTGAAGCCCGATGTGTCGAACCACCGAAGTCCCAAAGTAATTAAGGTTAAAGGTTTAAAAAGGGACGCTAAACAAGGAACATAGAAACTACATGTCTAGACTCCAGAAAAGTGCAACACGACTTTCTTCTGTCCTCAAAAGAATAAGTGGGGGAAAGACACGAACACACTTCCAATTGTCTCTAGTGGCCTCCAACAACGCGCATGCATGCCATGATCGATACATAACTCAGTTTTGTCACTCTTGGTCATTTTTGTCAGATCTCAGTTTGCTCCAACACATGCATCAAATTCATGTCATTGCCAGTAACAATTTTCAATTATTTAATTGCAATATTATTTTAGATTAAGGCATAATCAATGGTCTTTTTTGTGTGATCAGAACCACTCATTTTTATTTAAGTCAGACTCGAAGTATACATTAAGATACTCCAACCAGTGTTTAGTGAAGTTAATAAGTTGTTTAACGACATATGTGGTAGATTTAAGCCCCAGTTCCACACTGGTTGAGGGCCTCTATATTTTTGATAAATATGAAATTTTTGTATGTTTTAGGGGTTCAGTTTCGGGAGAAAAATAGAAGAAGCAGAAGAGGCTGGACTGGTTTAGATAACTGTAAAGTTCTCTAACTAGTGAATATATGTTGATGACAATTGTGTTCTCTTAATCAAATATTTATGTGTTTAATCTTGTCTTGAATGAAAATTTTGTGATGTGTGCAATGTACATTTCCTTATTCCTTCATCCATTGTTTTAGTTAATCTTTTTGTTGATTCTGCAACTTGTTATAGAACTATTCTTTAGCGAAAGATCTACTATTTGGAAACCCGTTGAATGATTTGCATCTAGATATTTGTCTAAGTCTTAAGATATTATTTTAAGTTTTTATTCTCACATAGAAATTGATCCATTGCATTGTTTGTTGTTGTTTCCTGTGTTTCTCTTTTCATATCCACAACTATCTATTAATATCTATACCATTAGCAAAGGAGAACCTACTTTTATACTGTGTGACCTTGTTCAACCAGAGTACCATCTTCGAAACCCTATCCTTAAGTTGGCCAACAAAACCAACTTATCAAGAAAAAACCAATCATTATAAACTTGAGGTGGCCTAGATTTTCCCTTTAGCAGTCAGGTGCAGACTTTAGGACCAACATCTTCTAGTGTCTCTATCGAGGAATGGAGTAATGAAATATCTTTCCCAGAGATAATGACATTGAATAGCTCAAACCTTTGATGGTGAAAAAAGATCATACATAGACAAACTGCCATCTTTCACTTGTCCACTCCACTGAGTAGAATTTACAAAAGAAATATTGGCACCCAGAAAAGGACTCAACATATCCAAATATGAGCACATCAAAGCCACTAAGGCTCATCCTAACCTTGAGAAGGACACAATAGTCTCTGATGCAGAAAGGAAACTAAGAAATCCACTGTAGCTCAGAGATATACCTCCCCCCTCAAGGGTAAATCTGTGCCTAAAGAGTTTACTTCTCTTCATCATCACAAGCAACTTGAATTTGATAGCCCTGAGAATCACAATTCCAAGGAACCTCAGACATATTCAACTCTAGACTCCACTTCATCATCCAGTCCAGCATCCACCCTTGTAGCTCCCATAAATCTTCAGATTCCTATTTCCCAAGCAATGGATGCTAACAAGATGAATGCCATAATTGTTGCCAGATATGCACCTCTAGTTCTTCCTGTAAGATTACATGCACTCCCAACCACATATTAGATGAAATATTTACCAAGATATAATGGGGAAGGTGATGTAGCAACTGAGGAACATTTGGTGGCCTTCTACAACTTTGCAGACAACTTTAACATTGACTATGTAGACGTGTGGATGAGGTTTCTTGTGCAGAGTTTGAATGGGGAAGTAAGGAAATGGTTCTGGGGTCTTCCTCTAGCCTCCATCACATATATTGAGGCATTAGATGAAGCTTTCATAAATAAATGGGGAGATAGGATAGATTATCTCTACTAAATCACTAAGTTTGGGGCTCTAAAGAGAAAGAACGGTGAACTATTTTAGACTTCACCAAGATATTCAATAATATGTATGGTAAAATCCCAAATGATATCAAACCAATCGAAGCCTCTACCAAGATCATTTATGCCAATGCATTTGATGCAAATTTCTCCCTTCTACTAAGGGAGAGAAGACCCACCACCTTGTTGTCTATGTAGGAAGCAGACATTGAGGTTGAATCCAATATCTTGGCATCAGATAGGTTAAAGACTAGATCTGATAAAGACAAGAAGAAACAAAGAGAAGATTCCCATGCCTCCTCTAACCCAGCCATGTCTGATCCCAAACTTGATGAAATGACCAAAACTTTGAAGGATCTGACATCTGAAATAGCTAAGTTGAAATGGGAATCTAAACAACCAAACAAAGATTTTCAAGGGGATGGAAATAGAAATCCAAATCAGTTTAGAGGGCCTAATGATGCCCCTCATATGATGTAGAGAGAAAGGAGGAATGTTGATGATAAAAGGGTAGCGCCCCCTTTCCAAGACAATCAGATTGAGGAGATAAATGTAGACAACAATGTTGTAGATGATAATGTTGTTGTACTTTTCAATGAAACATATTTTTTATACCAGTCACTTAACACAACAAGAATATGAGGTAGTGCAAGTGTCAAATCATTTTGATAACCAAATAGAGGAAGAGGGATTTATTCAAGGTCAACCCCAGAAGAAATATGATTTGAGGCCTAGAACAGGGGCTCCCAAAGCCACCAACTCTGATCAAAACAAATAGGTTGAAGTTCCTCCCAAGCCAAATCCAAGTAAAGGTATGTCATCTAAAGCTCAAAAAATTCCCCCATCTAAACCTACAGTCCTTGAAATAAAGGAAGATGATAGGCCGCCAACCTCATTTAGCCTAGAGCATGATTTGAGAAAAATCAAGATCCCGTGCCTTTGACAAAATTGATGAAGAATGAACCTTTCAAAAAATACATCATGAAAGTTTTGCAACCAACTACTTCTATTGTATCTTCTGATGTAATTAGTCTGCAGGATGAGAACCCATCCATTACTATGGGTCCACACATTGAGGATGGATCTGATGCTTCTCCACCATTCTATATATATTTAAATGTCCATGATAAGATCCCGCATAACTGTCTTATGGACTATGGAGCCTTGCACAATGTTATTCCCAAATTTTTTATGGAAGAACTGTTGGTTGTGGAGCTTGATTATCTTCCTGATTTAGAGGTCTTTTACTTTCAACCGTGTTTATACCCCATGAAGTATTTACACCCAAGAAGTATGTACACTCTTCCATGTGGGGAAGTGCAGAGGGGGGGTACCCCCTCTGTGGGGTCCGGGGGGGCTATCCCCTCGACTGGAGGGTCTGGGGGCAATCGGGGGTTCGGGGGCGAAGCCCCTAAAGAAAAAATTGCCTTGTAAAAGTATATTGTAATTTCATTGTAAATCTGGACCGTTCATTATAAGGTCGTAGATCTAACGATAGAGATTATGTTAGGGTTTTTTTCCCTAGAAG
>JZKD02S0680354.1:0-15347 GCA_000966675.3 Picea glauca | reverse complement strand
GGTTTTATCTTTGAGTTTATACTGAGATAGTTCAATTTTCATTCATTCCTTAATTTATCACAAGCCTAATTATTTTTATGATAGAAGGGTCTTATTGTAGACAAGAAGATTCGGGGATGAATTACATCATTTAGACACTTTTTTTTCAGAGGTGTTGATCTATCTTTGATAGTCTGTGTAGAATTGGTTGTCTTTGAATCAGTTTACATGACTGACAAAGGCTATTGTTCATAGTCGAGTGGGAAACAATCTATGGCAATTTGATCCAAATTTAGAGTTCAGTTTTTTATTTTCTGTCGGAGGTCCTTTTGTATGTTCCATCGCAGATGTCTAAGTTTGACTTCGGTCCTAAATTTCTACATGTAATTTTGTAAAAGAATGACTCTTTGGTGAATTGGAATGAAATACATGATTTCATTATGTCTCATATGTCTTTATTATCATCTTGGTGTCTTTACTTCTGTCTTTGCATTTATTTCAACAATTGTTATATTCAGAAAATTACATAAAAAGTAAATTTCCAGCAATCTTTTTATTGATAAAAGACTAGCCTAAGAACTTGTAATTAATACTTGTGGTTTAGGATGTTGTTTTTGTTGGCTATAAACATAGGGTGATATTCCCATTTATTTTTCTTTAGCCAAGAAAAATCTGAAAATGCTTGAGTAAGATCATTTCATATCTTTTCCTCAACAATCTCTAGCTTCATCTTTTCCACCATCTCCGTGGATACCAAATTATCAGTACTTCCACTATATATAATCATCTTGCATACCCTATCTTTGGTCTTGCAAGAATTTCTAAACAAATTGTTTCTTTGGACTGGTTCTCTTGCCTCCTCTAGCTTCACAAGAAATTTCCTCATCATGAGTGATCTCCCTTCTTACATTGCTTATGCTTTCATATCTGTCTTCATATTCTTCCGTTGTGCTTCATAAACATGGGCTTCTATAGCTCCTGCATTCTTCTTCTTAGGGCATACTCAAGACATGTTCTCTATTTTTCCACAAGAATAACACTTCACTTCTCCTCCTCTACCTCTTCCTCTTCCTATGGGAAAATAACTTCTTCCTCCATAGTGTCATCCTCTAGAACATCCTCCTTTATCTATCTGGTTGTGATACTTTCCATCTTCATCTCTCCTCTTCTGGAACTTTTCTCTAACAATGCCTCTACCTATGTTAGGAATGTTTCCTATGTTTCGTTGAATTTTCTTTCTTTCCAACTTTTCCTTTGCCTTCAAGGCTACCTGATAAGCATCTTCCACAATTCTCATTGTCATCATGTTGATCTCATCCTTTATTTAATATCTCAGTCCATTTATATACTTGAAAATGTGTTCTTCATAATTCTCCCTATGTCCTACTCTTATGTTCAACTTGTAAAATTCTTCAGTGTACTCCTTCACTGACAAACCTTTCTGTCTCAGATTCTGCAACTTTCTGAACAAATTTATCTGATAATATTTGGGTATGAATTTATCTTTAAACTTTTCTACCATTCTATCCCAATTCTTGATTTTAGACTTACCCTTGCATCTTCTGTCATCTTGCAATTCGTCCCACCATAATGATGCATGTCTCTTTAATCTGGTCACATCATGATTCACCTTCTTCTCATCATCAAATTCCTCATAATCAAAGTACTTGTCTAAATCACTTATCCAGTCGAGCAATTCTTCCACATCCAAATTTCCTTCATACATTGGGACCTCCATTTTTTCTCTGGTTCCCATTTTAAAAACAACTCTCAGCAATTGCTCTTCTACTGCTTTTTCTCCTTCAACTTCTTTTGTTTCAACATATTCACTTTCATCTTCAATGACGTAACTAGCATATGATTCTCTTCTCTACACTTTCTCCATGGTGTCCAACCTCATGTTAGCACATATAATTGTAGTCCAATAGTCTCCTTGAATTGCACCATTGATTTTGTATTTGGTGTTGCGAATTGGTTGGAGAGGAGCATTGGGGGTTGTTCATCTTGAAAACATCTATGTTCACATTCATAGACATCATCATCAAGCCTAGGGATATTAGGTACTCCATGAGGTTTTTCATGCCATTTTAAAGGTTGAGACAAGGGTTTTTGATGTTTTTTCATTGGCATTGCGAACTAAGACAGGGGCGTTGCGAACTCTTTTCCTATAGAAGCTACTTATAAATATTTTATTGTAACTATAAAATGATGATGTGGGTTTCCATGAAAATTTTTTTGGAGGAGAATGATATCCTTGTTGACTTGATGACCAAATTTCATCTTGACCCAATTTCGCATTTCAAAGATACAATAAAAACACCAATGCGTTGCAAACTAGCGTTGCAAACTCTTTGTTTTTCATAATTGTTGGATATTCGCCTTGTTTGGAGGTTGTCACCTATCAAGGAGGGTGTGAAGGACTTGTCAGAGATCATTTAGATGCTAAGGGACATTTGCACCTAAGTTTTATCTCCATTAAAGACCTCATTCAGTGAGTTGGAAACAATTTATTAATGGCTTCAAAAAACTTCCTGAAAATTAATAGTTTGTTGGATTCTTGTCTCTTTGACTGTTGCCACCTATCTCCAAGGCCTAGAATCCTATGAAAGAGGGGGAATTCGAATTCTAAATATTTGATTGACATCCTAGGATATAAGAGAGGCATTGGAAATCATTGATAGGGGTTCATATGGTTAATGTAAGACTCTTTTTTTAATGTACTAATGTAATAGAGCCAACTCTCGATTTTTATGTATTCTAGTTGAGAATTTTTGTCTAATATAAGTCAGTTTCTTTCCTGTCATATTGTTTCTCTCTTACTCTGAAATTTACTATCATTGATTGCTTCAATTTATATTTTATGGTTGCATTGCAATGGAGGTTTGATTGTGATGTCGTTATAAGTGTTCTCAGAATTTAATCTTTGATTAAAGAAATTCTTGTGTCTAAATATTTTTCTTCATTGGTCTGTTAGTAATGTCTGATGCTAATAACAGATTTACTTCAACATTCTCACTAAATTATTCCTTCTATCCACCTTACTCTTTAAAAATCTGATATAAGTTATAAAATACCTCATTTTTTGATGCATCTTATCTAGAACTTTCTGTGATTTACATTGTTGGGCTAAGTTTTATCGATTTGACACTTTATCTTAAAAATTACCTGAAAAACTTATTGATGGGTACTGAACTTACACTTTAGTAGTCAAAGTGTGATTTTCAGTATTAACATTCTTGGCACCATTACTAGGGATGAGTTGTATATTTTTCCTGGGAAGAACGACAAAGATTATAGCTAGTTCTTGATGGTGAACAAGGATTGGAGACAAAAAAGACTGCATCTTTCACTGGTGATTCCACTCCATGAAGAACCAAGATGTCAAAGGCCATGGATTTTATCTTCACAAGGATATTTTCTCCTCTAAACGTTTCATCCATCTCTGGTTTTCCAAATCCATTTCCTCATCTATTAGAATGGGGATATTTATTGCATGTCTTCAGAGAAGAAAAGGATGATGATCATGGTCATCATCTTATTAATTTTCATCAATGCATGGAGAAATTGAACTTGCATAAGGATGATGTCTCAATGAAAATTTTTATGTTCTCCATGAAGGATGATACCAAAGACTGGTACTTTTCTCTTCCTGCTGCAAGCATATCCACCTTGAGAGAATTCCATGTTGCTTTCAATTTGCATTGTAAAAGGTATTACTCCTCTGAGTTTCTTTTTCATGATTCTTGTGAGGAATATGATAAAAGTGTTCAAGTTGCATTGAGTTTCTCTCCTGACTATGAGGTTGAAGAAGATCCATCTCTTTATTTTCCTAGTTCTCATGACTTGAAGGAATATTTTATTTGTTATTCTTATGAGGAAGATACAATGTATGATTTTTTCCTTGAAGTAGATATCTTTGACAACCTTTCTTATGATGAAGTCACTGTCTCAAATATTGACCAAGAGGAGCCCGTTGTTGACAAAAGACTTTGATGATGAACACTTTGTAGATAGAGATCATCTTAAAAAAAAATTATGAATTTCAGGAGTCAAAGGTTTTTTATGGACAACCTATTTTTGATGAATATACCAGTGATGGCGACGAACATAATTTTTCTATAATTTATTTGGAACCTCTTAGCATTATTCTTGTATATGATGACTATGAGTTTGATCATTGGGAATACTATGGAGGTGTTGAAGGGGAATTACGTATGCAGTTGATCTATTATCCATCACCAACAAATGAGTAGCCATGTTTTGATAAAAACCATGTGTATAAGCAACTAAATATTTCTACAGTACATGTAGAAATGATTAGTAGTCAACCAATAGGTAGTTCTGAAGATGAGAAGCAACAATTCAACCTACAAATGCCTTTGTCTGTCATTCAATCACATGTGCTTGCAGAGGACATCAAACAACCTATGGGAAAATTTGAAGTAGAGAAGGTAACCTGTTATCAGTTAAGTATGCCTTGTCATCAATTTCATGACCCTGTCAATGAATACATGGAGTTGCACTTTCCAAATGCTTTGGAGCCTATAAAATTTATCATTTTTTCAACATTTGGAGGTAATAATGGTGATCCTAAGAATGTATTTAGTCAGTTGTCACACTTTTATTGCTTTTTATGGATCATTTGCAGTGAAGAGAATAATTATGTTACCAAGCAATTTGAGTGGCTATGGTGGAAGTTTGTTTTCACCCGAAAAAATTGTAAAATTCAGTTAGATTAGGGTCTTCTATATAGATAAGATCATGTTCAAGCATTTCAGTTTTCAGTTTGCTTTTAGTATTTGTATAAGACTCCACCAACCCAATGGATAAGGAATTGGAACTGCATGTTCTTGGAGCCTCACAGGGAGGTCTCCATCCTTTATGGAGCCAGATGTTAGCACATAGAATTGCAGTCCAATAGTCTCCTTGAAGTGCACCATTGATTTTGAATTTGGCGTTGTGAACTGGTTGAAGAGGAGCTTTGGGGGTTGGTCATCTTTCAAACATATTTGTTCACATTCATAGACATCGAAATCAAGCCCAGGGTTACTAGGTACTCCATGAGTTTTTTCATACCATTTTAAAGGTTGAGAGAAGGGTTTTTGATGGTTTGTCATAAGCATTATGAACTGAGACAAGGGCACTATGAACTCTTTTCCTGTAGGAGCTGCTTCTAAAGATTTGATTGTAACTATAAAATGGTGATGTGGGTTTCTATGAAATTTTTTGTGCAGGAGAATTATATCCTTGTTGACTGGTTATCTAACTTTCAGCCTAACCCAGTTTGTCATTTGAGAGATACAATTAAAACACCAGTGCACTGCAAACTACCACTACAAACTCTTTGTTTTGCATAATTGTTGGATATTCACCTTGTTTGGAGGTTTCCACCGGTCAAGGAGGGTTCAAACGACTTGTCATAGATCATTTAGATGCTAAGGGACACCTTAACCTAAGTTTTATCTCCATTAAGGACCTCATTCATTAAGTTGAAAACAATTTATTAATGGCTTCCAACAACTTCCTGAAAATTAGTAGTTTGTTAGATTCTTGTCTCTTTGACTATTGCCACCTATCTCCAAGGCCTAGAATCCTATGCAAGAAGGGGAATTCAAATTGTAAATTTGTCATTGATAGCCTAGGCTATAAGAGAGGAATTGGAAATCATTGAGAGGGGTTCAAATGGTTAATGTAAGACTCTTTTTGTGATGCACTAATGTAACATAGCCAACTATCGATTTTTATGTATCAGATTTGAGAATTTTTGTCTAATAGAAGTCAGTTTCTTTCCTGCCATCTTGTTTCTCTCTTACTTTGAAATTTACTGTCATTAAATGATTCAATTTATATTTTATGGCTGCATTGAAATGGAGGTTTGATTTTGATGTTCTTATAAGTGTTCTTGGAGTTTAAGCTTTGATTATAGAAGTTCTTGTTTCTAAATATTTTTCTTCATTGGTTTGCTAGTAATGCCTGATGCTAATAGAATATTTAATTCATCTTTCTCACCAAAGTCTTCCTTCTATCCACCTTACTCTTTAAAACTCTGATCTAAGTTAGACAAGACCTCATTTGCTGATGCATCTTATCTAGAACTTTATGTGATTTAATTGTTGGGTTAAGTTTTATCCATTTGACACTTTATCTTAAAACTTACCTTACAAACCTACTGATGGGTACTGAGCTTACACTTTAGCAGTCAAAGTGTGACTTTCAGCCAAGACCTCGCATAAAATTGTCTCATCTCTTCTCCCATGGCTGCATTAACCATTAGTCGTTCTCTACGTCTCCTTGGTGGCATGATTCCAAATCTCTTTTTCGTTACAAAGCTTAATTCCCTCTCTTTGGTACCACTTGATGAAAACCTCCCTTCTCCTAGGGGTTCATGTGACCTCCCATTCTAGGATCATTCTTAATAGGGAGATAAATTATCTCTCAGGTCCTCTCTAAACCCTAAGAATCCTTCACCACATGCCTTTTCTCTTTTCCCCCAACATAAGATCAGGTCTGTGAAGGTTCTAGTACTCTAGAAAAATATTCCATGTGACCCCAGGCCGAAACAATGGGCCACATTTCAAATTACCTAAGACTTTGGGACTTCATAGCCTTTCAATACTCAACTTTCACTTCCTCCCAAATTCACGAAGGGAAGCGATAGACGAATCTTGTTCTATGAGCAGCCAACGGCTAAGGTTGACTCCAAAATTTTGAGCTTCGAGAGCTCTAGATGCTCCAAGCTATAATAACCACAAACGTTGAACTGGCAGTCCTCTAGAGGGTTCCCAGATCAAGGGTCATCTACTCTCCAATGACCAATGACTATGTTCCTCTCTGGGACTCCGACCTTTTGGAGTTCCAAGAGGTTAATACACCCAAATTTACGGATTTACGAACTCCAAAGTAACTAGGGGGCACGATCCACACATCCTTGCCAATGGACGGCTTGGATCTACTTTGGGTTTCGAGACTTCAGGGATCTTTTGGATACAACTCTACACAACCTCTGAACGTTGAATTGGCATAGGCTAGCTCTGATCTCCATGTGTCCTTCTTCGATTGATGGTCAAGATCAACTTCGGCCTTTAGGAGATCTCGACCCAATAAAAATCACACCTCAATTCTTTCAGAGTGTCAAGTATCTTAAATATGATATTTGTTGCCACATGTCCCCCATTTATCGATGGTTAAGATTTTCTCCAACTATCGGAGCTTCGAGAGTCTCATTTGTTTTTGCAACCACACTCCAATTCTTCCGGATAGACAGACTTCTGAACTACCTCCAATCTATGGACATGTGTCCTTACTTATGTATGGTCCCAATTCACTTCGGATCCTAGGACTTCAAAAAAATTGTCTCCCTTGCGTCTGAGCATGAAAAATATTTGAACTCACGAAGTCCGAAGGACTTTGAGGGTTAAAAATCGTGCACCTTCTCTGGATATTGTCCACTCAACCTTAAAACAAGATAAACTCCTGCCTCCAAGGAATTTTTTCTACTATTCCTCCTGAACTTTGTTACCTAAAATGATTCATATTCCTGGAACAATCCTTGCACTTCTATGAAACTTCATAAGACTTCAGACTTTAAGTTTCTTAGAAAATCCTCCTACGCACTCCTTGTGCTCTCCTTCCTGAGAACCTCTTCAACACTTGGATAAGTGTTGGCCTGATATACACCTTGCACATGTCCCCTTGAGATTCTATACTCCACTGAGGATGTGTGCACTCCTTTCACTCTCTCCTTTGAAGTTCACACTATCTCTTATGAACAAATGAGTCTAGAAATACTCTGCCCTAACACTCATTGTGTGGCACTATACACTCCTTGCACTAGAGTTTCAGAAGAGAAATAATTTAAACTTAAATAACATCAACAATTCATTCATCTAATCATGAAATGAACATGTAGGCATATAAAACACATAACACAAGTAAACACAACATTACCCAATGAACTCAGAGATAAGAAAACCCACACATTTGGAAGCAAATATCATCTATTATATTCATTCAGAAAAACATTTACATAGGTTATCTACAGTAACTTTATACAACTCTAGTATTAACAACTAATCAACATCAAATAAGAATCTCAACAACATCAACCTCATTTGGGCATACAATACATATATTTATACACAAGGGGATTCTCAAGCCTTCCTTCCAACTTATCTAAGTGCTATCATATCACAATTAAAACATTCACCCACTAAGACTTATTACAATAAAGGAACATTTACAACCCAGATACGAGTTGATGCTCAATATCTATATAATCCTATATGCTTTAAAGAAATTACAATATTTTGTGCTCTTGTGCAATGGCTCAAGCCTCAAAACATTAAAAGGTATGTAATTACAATATTTTCAAAATATAAAAATGACACGCTCTCCTTGGGATCAAAAAAAATTTAAATGTGCGTGATGGATGTTGATTTGTCCTCCACTCAGCCTCTTTGAACATTGATGATGATGCTCCTGCATCAATATAAATGTTGTTTATGCTAGAATTCATTCAGATAAATTTAGTTGCATATTTTGTTATCATTGGTTATGAGATCATAAACAAGTCAAGTCAGGAAACATACTCTTTATATAAAAACAAATATCCATAGATTTATTCATGTGTGATACCATGATATGGTTGGATATGGAAGGACTATAGTTCTATGTGAGTGCTCAATGGTATCTACTTTATAGCTGATGTTTGGAATGCAACCTTTTCTCTGACACTGAAGAGAACTTAAGAATTATATTCTTGGTGTTGTGTTTGGATTGAAAAGGAAGGTATCCAAATAGTCAGGAAAGGAGTAGGAAGTTTTTGGATGATGTGTTGAGGCGTTGGCTAGACCTTCCAACTCACCTTGGTGAATGCATGACAAAGCAATGTGGTATTATGTAGTCAATGCATGGATGCATTGTGTAGATGTGGCCATGTGTATTGGCACATTGATTGTTATTTTATTAGTAATTATTTGTTTCATTATGAAAAACCAGTTATGATGAAAACACATAATGATGGATAGTTGCATTATATTTAATATGAATACTAGCTGAAAGTGATTGAATTGTTGTTTGTTACAATTATGAGATGTCTTTTTGGAGCTATTGAAAATGTTACTTGTGGTATTAAATGAATTACTGAATGCATTTTGGTGAATGCATGTATATATTATACAACATATAAATTATTATTATAACAACTAAAATGATATGAGTATTGTTAACTCATGAAGTTGAAAACACTTCAGGAGTTGATAGATATTGCAACAAGAAAGTTACAGGTTAAAATAGTTACATAATGATGAATTATGGAAAACTTTTGTCGGGGGAACATAGTGATAAAAATATTGAATGATAGAATAAATAAAATATTGGTTGATAATACATGTGTATAGAATGGATTCATTTCAGTTAATAGTTGGATTAATGGAAGTGATTTAATTATATTTGTAAACAATTATGAGATCACTTTGTGAATTTTTTTAATTGTTTCCATGAAAATATATATATCTTGTACTTGAGATACTGGCAGTTCGTTTGGATGAGTGAAAGATGAGAAAATTGTAGGTACAATGGTATTGGATATGGAAGGGATGTAATACCATAAGGAATATTGATATCTACAGTTGTAGAGCCAAACATTATGAGCATAAAATTCATGCCTGAAAATTTAATTTTTCCTGTATAAAACAATTTCAGAATTATAATTTAAAAAATTACGGACTATTTGTTTTGCTGGGTATAAATTGAGGAAATTGAAACAAGAATGGTATTGGATATGTCAGGGATTTAAAACCATAAATAAGACCAATGCTTGCTGCTTCTAGAGCCAAACATTATGAGTAGAAAATTCATGCCTGGAAATTTTATTTTCCTATATAAAATAGATTTTAGAAATTAATAGTTACAATTTGTTATGATATGCTAAAAATTGTGTGGCTGAATGAAAGGTTGAGAAAATTGTAGGGAGAATAGTCTTGGATGTGGCATGGATGTAATCCCATACATAAGACCAATTCTTGTTTCTACAGGAGCCGAGCATTATGAGAAAAATCATCATGCCTGGAAATTCCGTTTCTTGTATATAAAGAGATTTGAGAAATAATATAAAATATGTTATGATATAATAACATTTGGTTGGGTTGATTGAAGTTTGAGAAAATTGAAGGAATAATGGTATTTAGTATGGAATTGTTGTAAGCCATAATAAAAATTGAGTCATGCAACTGCAAGAGACAAAACAATTATGAGCAGGAAGCTCATGCTTGGAAAAATTTGTTTTCCTGTATAAAACAGATTTGACATTTATTATTGAAAATTGTTATAATGATATCTCATGATGAATGTATGTGTATAATATATATGAGACATTGGTTATGGAAGTTTCAAGCTTGGTAAAAATAGAACTAGAAGGAAATCCAACTCAATGATGAATGCATAGAATGAAGAAAATCCAACGGACTTGTTGCAACAAGAGTTCTTAGAGCCACAACTCTAAAACTTCCTGGTTGAGTGCCCTGGAGCCCCTGAGAGAAATGGAACAAATTAAGGGACTACATGGAAGAGAAAGGGGTTTCATTTCTTTGGTTTGTGTAGGATGATAGGGATGGAGAGATTTTTGGTTGGAACTACTATCATAAATATAAATTTTGGAGATCATTATACATGTTTTGGGTCGGAATGTCTATGCATGCATGTTTTATTTTAGGCTAGAGTGCCTATGTATATAAGCAATTGGTTGGATTTCGTGTGTATTAAATTCCATAAAACCTAGATTTGTAATATTAAGAACAATGGTATGGTGTTGTGCACTCAGGATGGTTCCAAAATCAGGGGAGGGGGATGTAACACCCCGGTTTTAATCCCTATGAACTATAATGTATTATGTAATGTGACAATGTTAGGCTGGTGAGACGGTAAAGTAGAAAAGGGGTCGGAGTACCTAGGAAATATAATACAACTACATATATTAATAAAATACATTGATGGTTGTAGGATGGACGAGGACAAGGGATAAGGGGCTATGATTCCATGAGAGAGGGGGGAAAAGGGGCTAAATATTTTTATTATATTTTATCTGGCCATATTGGTTTTAATTGGGAAAATTGGTTACATGAGATTCTTGGGAGGAAGGTCATGTGGTTCTTGTTTTCATGTAATTAGATAAACAAATCTTTGGGATGTTTGGGGGTTCACTTATTCTTCTCCATTTACTCTTACACCCTTATCACTCTTTCATTTTTGGTACCTCATTCTTGCTAATTTGTGTTCTCTTATTCTGAGCATGGAAATGAATGGTTGGAAGAGCAGATCCATTGCTAGATGGTTATAATAAATTATTGATCATTCCACAAGGGAATGGATGTATGATTGCATGAGATTGATGGAAACTAGGAAAGAACTTTCCACAGCTGAGAATCCTTAGAGTTTCTAGTAGGGATATTTCTTGACCAGTAGCATTGGATACTTGGAGACAAATGGAACACCCTGAGGGATGACATTGCAGAGAAAGGTGTTCATTTCTTTGGGTTGTGAAGGATGAAGGGGAAAGAGAGATGGAATTTAGGATTTGTTGTGTGGTTGAGAAAATTGAGAGTTATTTATCCAATTGTTGTGTTTTTTAGATTTTACCTAGGACCATGTTGATGATTAAAATCACAACGAGGAATTTCACCCGCAAAGTATTGCTAAAGCCCTATTATTTAAACTATGCTAATAATATAATAATAGTAGGTGGGATGCCCTTGTAGAGTGGAGACAAGAAGATATTCATATCACACATTTTATGTTGTTGTTTCGATGTTGCTTACAGGGTCCTATATGGTTGACAATGCGGTCTTGGTTTCATTTTGTCACAGTGACAGGTGGATGCTGCATTTTATGGGATGCTCTGCAATTCAAAGCATTATTTTTATGTTATGATTGGCATATAATTACAATTTCTATGTTTAATCATGTCACAAATCACCATGATTTATTACTTGGCCACACATACACAAGAATTATATTAGTAATGACATAACCAAAGCAAGAAAATAAATTAATGGAAAAAAATCCTAAAAAGAAAGGATCTATGTTTGAGTTATGTTAAGGATTATACGCAAATGGAAATGAAAAACATGTTAGTGTTAGTCCTAACTATTATATGGTTAGTTAGTGGCTATACGATTTTCATTTGAGTTATTTTGGGGTGCATATGATATGGCAATGCATATGGTATGACATGACAACTTGGCAATGGTTAATGTGAATGTTTTGGGTGGTGCATTGGACAAGGAATATTATCGCAGATTTCAATGGTTTGGAAATTGATTACACGTTTTAAATGATATGGTGAGTGTTGGTTGTCTTGTACTTAGAAATTGAATAGGATAGGAGATGGAAGCGACGTGTTGTAAATGCATGTCACTCCATATTCCCCCCATCAGGTTGTCACCCTAGTATGGTTCTTGTTTCATTTTGATCTACTGGTGGTTAAGCTCCACAATTCGGGATTGGGAAGAAAATGCTTGGCCAACTTGCCCTTTTAAGCTCTCAATTACAGGTATAGTTCTTTTTCACCCCATCCATGAATTATGATCTATGTATGAAAAAAAAATGGCTCACTAATGCTTGGGTTTGTGTTTTCCTGAGAATTGCAACTGTGTAAATGTGTGGTTTTTCTCTATGGAATGATTGTGTAATTGTTCGGATTGCAAGTAAAAGAATTGGTTTTGGTTGATTTGTGCATTTGCTGGTTGCTTTGCTGGTTAAAATCATGGTGGGTCTCTATGGATTTTTGAATGAATATGGGTATTATCATTCTATGTTTTAATGGTGGAGGGTTTGGCTCTGTGTATTATTGTTGATTGCTTCCTCATAGTTATGAGGGTAACCCTGTCCAGTTGTGTTTTCACTGCCATTTGGTTGCTGTGTATTTTTCTAGAGTCATGGTCGTGGTATTATTCACATGGTCTTGGAATCAAAGTATCTCAGAAGTTGGTCTTAGGGTGGCCATAATGTCGATATATATGCTATATGGTTGTTGGGTGAAATAAGTTATGCCTTGGGTTATGCATCCTCACTGGATTTGTTGTCAAATAATTCGACTCTTAATAAATAGAAACAGGTTATACCTCTGTGTGTTTTGGGTAACTGTCACTGTCTAGTGGGCATTAGCCTCTCCTCTGCAAATGCAAAATGCACTATGTGCATGATTTTTCTACCCTACCCATCATTGTTTCCTCTATGGATAACTTTTGTGCCATTTCCAAGACCGGTAGTTAGAAGGAACCCTGTGGTTTTCTACTATGCATGTATCGAAGGGTATTTTCCTATGGTTGATATGGCTCTGAGGACCTCTAGTTCTCTATTCTATTGATGACTAAGCGCACTCTTGATTACCTCTTTGTATTTGTTGTGATAGAGCCCAATTTTAAAAATCCCCAACTATTCTTACTCTTGTCGGGCATCTTTTTGGTTGCCAAAGATTGGTTATCAAGTGGAGTGGTCATGGAGTGTTTTTTTGAGTCTCTATCTGGTCTTCCTATGATGAAATTGGTTGAAAAGTTGTGATTGGGAATGAATAATAATATGCAGTCAAGGGATGCCTCTTTATTGTTATACTTTTAATCGTTGTGTTCTTACAACATGGTGTTAACTGCAAATTGGAGACTATTGTGTGTTTCACTAGGCCCGAGCGGGGTTATAGAAAATTATGGAATTGGTAACTGTGGTTATTTTTTTATGTTCACTATGTATCTATTATGGAATCATCTTGCATATTGTAAATAATTGCATCAACAATGATGAATCTCGGGTTTTATATTGGCTGTGGTTTCGTTGCAAAACCTTGTTGGTTGATATGATAACGAGTATATGAATCGGGCATGTTTTGGAAGTCTATTCGATTTGGAAGGGACCTATGCATACATTTTAAATTGGTCGATTGTGAAATGATAGACATGGTATGATATTTTATAGTGATGCATGTGGGATAGAGGTGGAGCAATGTTGTTGTGAGTTTTATTTTAATTCTTAAGAGGAAAGAAAAGAAATTAAAGACCAACCATTTTCTTAACATGACTGTTGAAAGTCATTTTGATTATAAGTATGATTACGGACTGTTCTAATTGAGAAATTTTTGAGGAATTTAAATGTTGAACAGTGAACAATTTTGATACACAATAATTATTGAATTGGTGTTGGTATTTTTTGTATTGAGTATAGAGTAATCTCTATTGATTACTTGATTTGTTTTATGAACAATATTTGTATTTCCCTGTCATTCTCTCACTTTTTTGCACATTAGAAGTCCCCTCACCTTCCCAGATTCACTATTCACTCCCTGTTCTTAAAAATAAATTATAGTTAAATGAAAACTTCGTATTTTAGCAGTTGAAGGATGGCGCGGGGATGAGTTACAGTTGATATGTTTTGTTATTACAATACAGTTGATTGTTTGATGATTTTTTGAGCAGTAATCATGATCTACCCCCTTTCATTTTTCCACTTTTTTCTTAATACAATCCCTCATATATCCTAGAACTCTTATTCATCCCCTTCTCATTGACATGTATTAAATGATTTTTATGGATTGGATTACATGATTCTGATGTGTTTCCGAGCCAAAATTTGTTTCATATTTAAAGAGATGTCATGTATGGTTTGTTGAAGGAACTAGTTTCTAATAAATAATTCATACAAGAATGAGCTTTTTCAATAGAGGTAGTCATGGTCGGGGTAACAGGGGAAGAGGAAATTGGAACATAGGCCCTATAAGGCCAAGGTTTTCTATACATTTTGATGCAGACTAACAAGAGTTGAGAGAGTTATTCCAAGCTAGATTTTTTAACTAGATTGGACAAGGAGTGGTCCAACCTAGGCCAAAAAGGCCTCCTTTACAAGCCCCACATGTGCCTGGTATCCCAATTCCCCCTCATGTCTCATTACAACTTGAAGCACCTGAAAATGAAGAATGGAAAGGGATTGTCCACTCGACAGTCTCCCAACATCGTCGCTGGCCCAATTTGTTTCTACCTACTCCTCCTCTACCAGTTAACCAAATTCTCCAAGATGCCACTGCACACTCACCAATACAATCTTCCCACACAAGTAAGAGGTTGAAAACAAAAGACCACCATGCACTTGATAAAGGAAAAGTTGTTATTGCCCCTTCCTCTCCATCAAATGACTCTTCCAAATCCATTTCATCCCACATGCATTTGAGAGATGATTGCTCTCATGTTATCAATGAGATTAGGCCTAAAGACTCCACACAAATGAAGGCAAATTCAGATAAATCAAAGGGAGACAACATCAACAAGGGGAAAATTTCCTCCCAGAGTGGCAAATATGGTTTTTGAGTGTTTTTATTTATTGATGGT
>JZKD02S0680343.1:0-15347 GCA_000966675.3 Picea glauca | reverse complement strand
CCCCTCCCATTTGTTTTATGTTCCACCATGCTCCTACACATAAGAAAATTTCACTATAATTGGTTATTTTTATAACTTGTACAGAGATTCCATTTTTCATAACCATTTTCCTGCATCCTACACAAAATCTTCCTCCCACACAGTTCAACACTTATTTTATTTCCATGTTTTATTGTAGTGCGGATAACCTAATCTCAACCTTTTTCCCGCACAAACTTCCTCTCCACATAGAATTCCCTCCACACACATACAGTTCCACATAACTCTTGTGTGGATAACTTCACATAACATTCCCTTCATACTCTCCATATATCCAACCCCCACACTCCCGAACACCTTTGTGTTTCTCACACAACTACACTTCCGCACAGCTAGATTTTAAAAGGATTGATCTCTCTATCCATAATCTACACTTAGTGAAATCGTCATCCGTTTCTTGCGCTTTACACAATGCTTGAGGGTCATTTGTGATCTAATAATAGGTTCTAATCCATGAGATAAAGGGTGGTGATCCAGGGTTAATCTGGATTAATTATCCCATTTTCCCATGAACCACTTTCTTTTCAAAATAACTTCTATTTATGTTTTCTCGTATTTAGAAGGAAATGTGTACACGTTGAAGGGATGTTTTAGTAAATTATATTCATGCACTTAAACTTTAAGAAGCTCAAGCTTCGTAATCCAGTGTCATGTATATCAAAGTGCATTGGAAGAATAAGAAGTATGAAAACTAGAAGGAGAAAAGAGCCTTTTGTGGAGATAATGTAAACTCTCTTGCCTTCCAAGATAAAGACTTTCATTGGTGACTGCATATTAGTGGTTTTAGATTCTAACTCTTAAACAAAATCAGAATACAAAAAATAAATATGATTGACTAAGTTAATGTTGGTTGCATGCCTGAAGTTTTTTACTCCAAGGAGATAGTTTCCTGGTGCGCCAACGGTTTTGATTCAAAAACCAGAACAATTTGAGTAGTTTTTGAAGGGAAGAACCATATTCCACTAACTCCCAATATTTTTAAAATAATGCTTCGATTATATGCCTCCAAAAAAAGTCTTAGGCTTCCTGATGTTGACTCTTTTATGGATTCCCAGGGTGGTGGAATGAATTTGTTAAAGGATTTCATGGTTCCCTCTACAAAAATGCCAGTTGACCTTTCATCCATTGACAATACTATGTTGGCAAAGTTGTATCAAGAGTTTTCATGGCTATTTTCATTATTAATGGGACAAGAATTCTCATATTCCTAGGTCAGTTTTGTATGTATTTCATTTTTCTTTTGAAAAAGAAGCTATGTTCGATTGGGCCAAGTTAATCTCAAATGAGATTTCCTTTCAGTTGGACAATTATTTAAACACTTGTATATTCTTCATGACCATGTATATGGTCTCAGCATTCGCCTATTGTAATGTGTTTGAGGGGTTACCCTTGAAAGGAAATTTATATGTTGACAATGAACTAGTTCAACTATGGTACCATGTGTTTTGGAAGTTGTTGATCAACATTTTTTGATCAATGTTTATGTGATTTGGTCTATACTTAGTCATTTTTCATTTTTCTTGTATATCTCATACTTAGTCATTTTTCTAAAAATTTGGGTCACAAGGAGACTACCAACTTCTCCGTAGGTCTGCAAGTATGAAAGTCCCATACTTATTTATTTATTTTTCATTTTTCACCACTCTGCAAGCCCTCGTTGCGGAGGTCAAAGTCATTCCCCATACCGCAAACACGCAACCTCCAAAAAGAACTCCCCACTTTCGCATCACTCATAATGAATCGATTTCTATACTTATTTTATTTTGTTGAATGTGGATGTGCGATCCCTTCCCTCATCTCCACCTTCTATTCCCTAACCCACACCCCACACCTCACATTTTTGTGTCCTCCAAAAAGGACCTTCATTTTACTAACTTTGCACTCCCATGCTTAAACTATTCATGACATGATATCACCTTTCCCAATAATATTTATTTCCTCGTCGCCAAATTATCCATCACTCGTTTGAATTGATACCATTATTAAGTGGCACATTTTTTGTTAAATATATGCCTTAAATCTTAAATCAAATCATGCAATTGGAAACTTTGAACTAAGAGCTACAGCATTCGATAATCAAAGCAATATGTGGTAAATTGAATAAGGAATTAAATCCTCGTTGCAAAAAAGGGGTTGTATTAACAAAAGAACCACCTATTCACTCAAAATATTTTTTTTCAAATATGTCAAGTAAAAGGAAAGAGCTGTATTTCATGGATACTTGTAGATTTTAATCTTGTACAATTATTTACTGCAAACATATTTTCAATAAAAGAACAGAAAAGATACAATGGAAAATACAAACATTACAAAGATATTTTTTCCCCTAGAAACCCAAACCAAGAACACCAACATATTATATATTCATTCACATCATACATTGTTTACAATAGAATATACATATAGGAGCCAGTGGCATCCAAAACCCTAACCCAATCACCTGGAGTGGTCGACAACCCTAATTTCTTAACCGGAAATAGAAAATTGTCAACAAAAAACCATGTGCCGAAAAACCTCCAAACAATGGACACGAAAATTGAGGTGACGCAAAATACGAGGAAAAAAATCTAACATGTTTCTCGAGGATCTTCCTCTTCTGATTCATGTTCTTCTGTAGAGTTTGATTCATCATCCTTTAAATCAAACTCTATTTTCTACGGTTCTTCCTTACTTGGTAGGACATCTTGTTTGACAACATATTTTATTTCTCTAAATACCACATCTCAGCTACACACAACCTTCTTATTTTATGGGTTCCAAATATTATAACCTTTAATACCATCTTTATACCCAATAAATATACACTTTTCAGCCTTCTTATCTAGCTTACTCTTGTTTTCCTTTGGAACATGAACATAGGCCTCACAGCCAAATACCTTGAGATGTGTGAGAGAATGTTGCTTACGAGTCCATGTCTCTTATGTAGTCTTGTCATCCAGTGTTGATGAGGGTGATCTTTTGACCAGGAAACATGCAGTACCCACTACCTCTTCCCATAATTCTTTCCCTAACCCGACACCATTGAGCATGCACCTTGATTTTTCCATTAGTGTCTTGTTCATCCTTTATGCAACTCCATTTTGTTGAGGTGTATATGGAGTAGTCTTTTACCTTGATATACTGCACTTCTTACATAATTCTTCAAATTTGTTCCTGCAAACTCTTTGCCATTATTTGTCCTCAACACCTTAATTATTTTCCATGTTTGATTCTCAACAACAGGCTTAAACTCTTTAAACGTGTCAAAGACTTCATATTTCTTCCTAAGAAAATATGTCCTAGTATTCCTAGAGAATTAATCTATAAATGAGACATAGTAGACATATTTTCCCAATGATGGAACCGACATAGGTCCAAACACATCACTTTGAACTAGTTGTAAAATTCCTTTTGCCCTCGTTGCACCAAAGGGGAATCTTACCCAATTTTGCTTCCCATATACACAATTTTCATAGAAATAAAAAACCGGAGAGAATTTATACATACCTTCAACCATACCTTTACCGTGTAGTAGTCAAAGACCCTTCTCTTCGATATGCCCCAGTATTTGATGCCATAGCATAACCTTTTCTCCAGAGACTGTACGAGTTCTTTCTTCTTCAACTCCAATATCAATAACAATGGAACTATTACAACCATCACTAATAGTGCTTCCTTGCAGCTTATACAAAGTTCCAAACCGAAATCCCTTTATTAACACCATTGCTCCTCAAACCATCTTGCAGGTTTCCTTTTCAAATATTGTTTTTACCCCTGGATCGTCCATGTTTCTTACAGAAATCAAATTTTTGGCCAATCTTGGGATGTGAAGAACACCAGGTAGTGTTCTAATCCTTCCATATATGAGCCTCAACTTGAATTTTCCTTGTCCTATGATTCTAGTTGTCGAGCTATCACCTAGGAAAACATTACCTCTATCATACCTTTCATATTCACAGAACCACTCCCTATGGGGATTCATATGAAAGGATGCACCTGAGTCAACCAACTATGCCTCATGATCTGAATTTGTGCTTGAAGAATCCAAGTACACATCCCCTCCTTCTTCCTTGGAGATATTTTCTTCTGTATAAGGAGCTTCTTCAGATCCCTTATTTTTCTCAACTTTGGATCTACATTGATTCTTGTAGTGCCCTTGTTTTACACATCTCTAGCATACATTTACAAACTTTCTAGGAGATTTATATCTACCCTTAGAATTAGATCTGCCACTTGAGGACTTAGATCTTTTTCTTTCCTGAGAGCGTCCTCTTGTAAATAATGCATCTGTGCTATGTCCTTCTATGTTCTTTTGTATCATCTCATATGACAACAAGGATGATACCACTCCATCAAACTTCAAGGAAGTTGTATTACTACCTATTGCCACAACCAGACTATTCCATGATTCTAGTAAAGAGCACAGTAAATTGATACACTTATCTTCATCTGAAATTTTAATCTCAATAGATACTAACTGGCTTACAACAGTATTGAAGGCGAATATTCAAATTCTCTACCACCGAGTCTCCATCTCTCATCCTCAGGTTATACAATTGTTTCTAAAGAATAGTTTATTTACTAGGGACTTAGATTGATACAACTTCCCCAAAGTATCCCATATATCCTTAGTTGTAGCTTCCTATGACACAGTCATTATTACTAAATCTGAGAGACACACTCAGATTGTTTTCTTCGCCTTCCGATCCAAATTTTTCCAGTCATCTACTCAATTTCATGTAGGTGCAGTATCTAGATCCACCATGATCCATTGATATATGTCCACCAATAGATATTCCATATTGAGCTTCCACAGCTCAAAAATTACCCATTAAACTTCACAATCTCGATTTTTGAACTTCTCACCATTTCTCTTCACCTGAAGAATCAATATCGTAGATCTCCCACTATAACAAGGCTTATCACAGTCTTGAGCCAAACCCTTGACCACAAAGGTGCCCCTTAAGCCAATGATTTCTCTCATACCAAATGTAGATTTTAACCTTGTAAAATTATTTACTGCAAATAGATTTTTAGTAAAAGAATGGAAATGATACAATGGAAAATACAAACATTACACAAAGATTTTTTCCTCTGGAATCCCAAACCGAGAAAACCAACATATTCTATATTCATTCACATCATACATTCTTTACAATATAATATACATATAAGAGCCAGCGGCATCCAAAACACTAACCCAATAACCTAGATTAGTAAACAACCCTAATTCCTTAATTGGAAATAGAAAACCATCGGCAAAAAGCCATGTGTTGAAAAACCTCGCACCAATAGAAACAAAAATCGAGGCAAAAAAGGTGACATGTTTCCAGAAGAAAAAAAATATCGGGGGTTATGCCTTCAAACCCCTGTGCTCTCGGCACAATGTAGCACCCACTACCACTATTTGTGCAAATAATATAACACATACCCAACAATATTATCAACACCTTGGGACGAGAATATCGTTTGTTTCAGTGGTCAAAATCCTTCAAGTGGTACTCAGCTCTTCCACCTCCAGAAAAACAAGTCGAATAAAGTCTTCACCTATGGTATTGCATTATTCAGGTGTGTTCCAAATGTTTCTAATTTCAAATAATTAGTTCTTCAATGCACTGATAAAGTTTCCAATGAGAGAAGAGTAATCCATTTATAGGGAAAGTCACAAATTTCTTTGGTACCTTCGATTTTCAAGAAAATGTTGATTTTGTTGGAACCCACATTGATATTCAATAAATATGAAGCTAATGACTTTCTAAACACCAACAATGGGGGGAATGGAACTCCTACAAATATTTCTTGTAAATCAGACTAGTGATTATAGAAATTCTACACAAATTGAGGTATGTTATTTTAAATACCCATACAAAGAACTTGCACGATTGTTCGGTAAGATAATTGGAGAGGAATCCATGGAATTTGTTCCAAAATATATTGTTTATATTTTATATCACTATATTCATGAAGATGATGTAGTTTATTGGGCCCAAAACTTTTCGACAAAAAATTCATTCCAGTTGGGAGGTATTAGGAAAACCAGGAAATTTTACATGACATCTTATCTAGTCCATGATATAGTCTATTGCCACATTTTTGAGGACCTGCCCAGAGCCAAGAATATAGACTTCAAAAAGGATCCAGTCCCATTTTGGTATCCAAAATTATGGAAGCTTAAGGCTCCATGTAAATTTTATGAATTATAAAAGGCCTTCTTGTCCTCTTTCAAAAGGTTATTTCACAGTCCTACCACATTCATATGTTGAAATTATGTTTATACTGAGAAGGGGGGTGAATCTGTATACGATAATTTTTACTTTATTTAACCATTCATCAATCATTCATTAGTTGAGAAACAATAATCACATGTAAACTCAAATCACAATGCACAGAGTTTGACATGGAAATCCAATCAGTAGAAAACCATAAAACTTTTATTTATAAATGTTTGTAGGCACCAACCTATTTTTACAAAGATTGTAGCCACCAACCTACTAGAGACACCAATCTCTTTAACCAAGCACCAAATTATCAGCACATGTAGGCACCAACCTATTGTTACAATATTTGCAGGCACCAATCTATTGGATACACTAGTCCCCTCACCTGAGCACCAACTCGATAAGACTTTTATAGACACCAATATAATATCCTCATACATAGAGTACATCTAAATTCACCTGCATGCTTCATTCCATAGACAATCCTTCAAACTCTAGTCACATGTAGCCTTCATTCCATATCGAGCCTCATAGCATCATTCCCAGAATAAGATCCTAGATTGCATCATCACAACCTCAAAATAGTGCACATTGCAACATCACAACCTCAAAATAGCACACATTCCAGCATCACATGCCTTTACTCCTTCATAGCACACCTTAAGAACAAGAAAATCCTAGGAAGACTCATCTTTCACACCTTTAGATCCCAAAAAGACACCCTAACACCTTTAGCTTACCTCGGATCACTTATGTGCACCTCATACTTTATCTCTTTCTTGGTTGCACTACAAAAGCGCACATATATCTTGTATTTATAGTAATTATGTCCTCACTTTCAGGGTCGACCTGTAAATACTGGTTGATTCGACCAAAATTTTATGGTTGGGTTGTAGGATGGAAAAATCCATATCTCCTTATTCCTAAGGAGTTAAAGGGAATACCATATATCATTGGAAAAGTATCAGAATAATATTTCTAAACATGTAACCTATGCTCCCATTTGAGCTATGTATCTAGGGTAAAAATCCCTTCAAATATAGGGTATCCAAACTTAGCATCAATCATCCAAACACAATGTTTCCAACAATATCCCTATTGCAATCTTTATCTTGGAAATATGTAATTTCCCCATGTATTTGACATCAATGACAACAATATTTCCAACACCAAATTGTATCTAGAAGTTGCAGCCTTTCTGTCCGAGAAGGGAATTTTTGAGACTATTGAAGATTTTAGTTTTATCAAACTTTATGGATTTCAGGGGAAACCCTCTTTGTTTCCTTTATGTGTTTTCAAAAAAATATTCATTGTTGAAGTTTGCAAACAATACAAATATTGGGAACACTTCTTCAATGAAAAAATTAAAAATTAATTCATCCCTTTATCGCGGAAAATTGGAGAAATTTCAATAAAGAGCATTTCTCATTTGGATGAATTCACCACTCATTTTGATCAATTCAATTTAAATGAAGCTCATGCAATTGAGGGTTTTGACCCTAATAATTTATTTTAGGTGCACATGTTTTAAATTAGGTATGGCTCATCATTTAATAAGTATGTTCAACTAGAAGGAGGAGGAGGAAACAATCAAAACCCTCCAGAGGTCTTCCTTGAAACAACCCTTGATGACATTGATACATTGGTCAATACCAATGACCACTATAAGAAAAGGGGGAGAAATACAATAGGTAGAAACCCAGGATCACCAAATGTTTCTCAAAATATTGCTTCGGCAAGAGGAAAACCTCATGACAGTATTCAAGAACAAAGGAAATCTTCTACTGAAAATTCAGATGATGGAGGAAATAAAAACCCTTCCAAAATGGTAATTAAAATATAACACATTGTTCCAATATATACAAAAAGAAAAAGAGAAGTTCAAAAAGAAGGTCAAGAGGTACTTGAAGTTGAACTTAGTCCCAAAGATATGGAAGTTGACAATTAGATAGAAGAGCCCAATTGGGTTGAACATAAAATGATTGAGGGTAGAACTATAGCTAATGAATTGGGTTGAACATAAAATGATTAAGGGTAGAACTATAGATAATGAATTGGCTTCTCATGAGTGAGAGGTATTTGAGGATGAATCTATCATCTTGCACCATGCGGCCTACAACAAAATTTATAAGAAGTTGTTAATTGAAAAAGTAAACTTGAAAAATAAAAAATTTACTGAAAAGTGGAAATCAAAAACTAATTTCCAAGGGGTAAAACCCTTAAAATTCATGGAATTTCATGAAGCAACCGGTGAAGCATTGAAATATTATATTGATGAGATAGATAAGGAAAACTTGATCCTAAAAGAAAAAGTGAAATAATTGGAGAATTCTCTTCTTCCAAGACCCTTGTTTGTCGATCCCATTGTTGCTATACATCCATTGTAGAGTCTAGAGGATGTACCAGAAACAAGGTCTAGATTAAAAGGTTCCTCGAGCCTATTAACGATTGTTAGGAAATATATTGGTCTAGATAAAATTCAGAAAAGCATAGCTTCAATCCTTGAAATATGGGAGTTAATGACAAGTTTAGCTACTCTTTCAACAAGGATTTTACATTTTAAAGAATATATCCAAAAGGACCTAGAAAATGATGAAATTTTTTATAAAGAGGTTGTGGGTAAATTTCAACCAAAATCCCAAGTTTAAATGATGTTCATAGAAGAGAGAAAAACATCCCTTCTAAGGCCCGATTGAAAAAAATAAATGCATGTTGGTTGAAAAAGATTAAATGTTTTTGGGAAACGCTTTATGAATGTGACATGCGCAATAACAAAAGAGGTGACATATTCTTAAATCTTGTTGATATGACCAAAGATCTAGAGGGACCACACTTAATCATGGATTTAATACACATATAAAAAGAGAAATTACAAGAACAGTTGGACACCCTAAATATTTCATGGGAAAGTGAGTTCAACAACTCAACTGAATATTTCAAAGAAGAAGTGGAGAGGTGGTTAATTTTGTATGTGAATAAAAATGAATATATTGAAGATACGCTTCACCAACTGAGATTTGACCTCAAATATATGGAAAATGGATTGTTTAAAACCAATACTAAGCAAGAAATAACAGTTTCTTCCATGCAAGAGTATATTGAACATTGGTTAAGAAATTCCTTGGTTAATATAACTGAAACAAATCAACAAGAAGTTGGTAATAACATTAAACCACCTCCAACCTAGTAGCCTATAAAGGAGACATCAACAAGAAGATAACTCTCCTATGTTATTCCATCATAGTAAGTAAAATAGTGTTGGAGGCAGGTCAAAGCAGAAAAGCAAGGCGCTTTTGGGAAAGAAAGCATGCACGAGGGAAGCGACAGCTGGAAGGAAGAACAGCATGTATTGGTAAGGTATACCTAACGACAGTAGGGTTAGGGTTTTGGTAAGGTATTGTAAATGGACGAAGAGCTAGAAATGTATAAATAGAGATACGTAGGTATCATAAGGGTTGTTGTTTTTGTTAGTTTGGATATATACTTAGGTATTGTTGGGATTATGGTTGTTGTTTTTAGTAATACATGAGTTGATGTGATATGGGATATATTGTTGTATGATCTATTTTGTAAGTTTTTGAGCTAGATATGACGAAGGAGGGTAGATCTTGAGGGCTATATCGTAGGCTAGGGATCCTAGTGCGATCTAGTCTACCTCATATAGATCTTACCCGACTGTGGAGGATTGTAAAGTGCGCGGCACTCTAGATGTGGAAATACCATAATAAAAGAACCAAGAGCCAAATATTTGTGGACGTAGCCTGGGAGGGGGTGAACCACGATAATATATGTTTTATGTGATGAATGCATGTATATATTTAATGTCTTCAGTAGTTATGGTTATGTTGGATGAATGAGTTTTTATATTCCCTTCTTATTTGCAAATGACAGTATATTGCATTTACATTTATCATAAATGGTTCAATATTCAATCCTCATATCTCACGCTCAATCCTAGGCTATAAACACTTAAGTCTTATAGCCACCCATTAAAGTTATCTCGGGTGAGACTGCGCAGCGCATTTTGTGTGTTGTGTTTCCTTATGGTTTAACAGGAGGGTCGATAGTTTTAGAGGCTTTGTTGGAAACCCGACAAACATGAACCCTAGGTCAATAAACTCAGACAACGTATAGAAGAAGAAGTAACCAACAAATGGTTCTATTTTTATTGGTAGGAACAAGAGAGGGTTGAGTAGATGAGATAGGTTGAGCAAGAAAAGAGCGAAGAAAAGAAGAAAGAAATGAGCCAATAGAAGGAAATGTTGAGACTGTGGAATCCCACAAAAGAAAAGATCGAAAGTTGGTTGAGAACCAAAGAGATAGAGTTTGCACAGAAAGACAATAGAAAACTTAGATTAACACCCCGTAAATATCTTGAGAGATACGTGTTTACTGATTAGCATGAAGTATTTTCTGCGATTTTCCACATTTATTGCAGGAGTGGATACTAAGGTTAAAGGATAACCATGCAACGAACTAGATTCGACAGTTAGATTGGACACCAGTACAAATTGAGCAGTTATAGTAGGTGAACAACAAATTCACCCACGCAATAGACTTTTGGCTTGATAGTATTATGGCAAGCTTTATAGCAGAGTTTGCAGTAGACACAGCGAAGTTGTATAGCGCAGTGGAGAAATGGTTTCTACGAGGACCTTGAGGAAGGTAAATTCGATCATTTTATACTTCTATTAATATAATATTGTATAATAAAGGAGTACTAACAATGGATTCAGACAGCTAAACTTCCATGCGTGCATGGGGGAAGGGGGGAAGCACTGACAGAAAGAGGAGAAATGGAAGGGGGAAAGGATAAGGGAAAGAAGGACGAACCCTTGGACCCAATCATGATGAATGATGACCAAATCAAGTAGATCATGGCGACAACTGGAAAGATGCGTAGAGGAGTACCCTACCAATACAAGGTGAATACCAAGAAGAGAGTTGTAGCCGCAAGGGAAGGCTTGCCGAGTGATGAGGAAGAGGTAGAGGATATCCAGGATATGGAGTATATTGAGGAAATCTTGCGCGCAACATATGAGAGGAAGAAAAGAGGTCCAAGAATGGGAAGAGAAGGCAGCAATCCTATCCATATTAATGTCAGTGTGGAACCCATAAACCCATGTGTGACTAATACACCAAAAAGAACACCACCGTTTAGACAACTGAAGTTCATAAGCAGTCAGATAGCAGGAAGTACATCTACACAAGGAACAATAACTAGAGGAGCCAGTTCAGGCATCACTAGTCAAGTATCTACACAGCACAAAGGTAGTAGCTCAACATTCAGAATGGCAGGACACGACCCCACCATCAGGTTACCATAATTTTGAGGAGAAGCAGCAGAAGAACCTAAGAAACACTTTTTCATTTTTGCAAAGATCTAGGAAGAAAAACAGATCACTGATGAAGATACCAAACTTGTGCAGCTAGTGATTACGCTAAGAGACCACGCACTAGAATGATACATGAGTTTAGACGCAAACAGTGCACCTAGGATGACAAGGACACTAATAGACATTAAGAAGTTATTGATAAATGAGTTCCAAAAGCCGAGCTCAGAGGATCAGTGCATGAATTAGATGATCGAAATAAGACAGAAACCAGGAGAGTCTATATGGGAGATTGACCAGAGATTCAAGCAACTGAAGGGAAAGTTAAAATATCTCATGACCAAGATGCAGCATCGACACATGTTTGTCAACTCATTGCTACCACACTTAAAATATCCATTGCGACAACAAAAGTTCCAGACGTAGGCAAAGTCTCTATAGGCAGCCCTACAACTAGAAGAAAATCAATATCAGCAGACATACCCAGCTATTGAAGAAATGAAGGAGGACTTGAAGAATCTAATGTTTCAGTTGAACCAGAATAAGAACAAGGACAAACGAGAAGTTGTTTGGTGTACCACATACAGGACATAAGGACACCACAAGAACAAATGTTCAACATTTGTGCAGTATATGGAAGCAGGAATGCCAAATCCATTACCAACGGGAGGACTATGGTGCAAAATCTGCAAGAAACCAGGTCACGACCCTTATCACTGCACAATGATGCAGAAATACCAGATAGTCCTGAAGAGCTCATATTGCACCTCTTGAAAGTAGGTGGGCCACGACAACAAATATTATAGAACCATGGAATTGATGAGAGAAAGGACATCAAATTCATATAGAGTGCAGGAAGAAATGATGACTAGGAAAGCCGCACCACAGTTTAATCAAGTTCCAACTCCATACAACACTGCACAGCAGTAGTATAATATTGCGCAGGAACCATATAATCACACGTTGCCTCAGTACAACACAGCAAATCCTCAGTAAAATACCACACAGTATAATCAGGCACCTCAGTGTAATGCACCAAGAGGAGATCGAGCAGGCTACAGAGTGGGATGACGAGCAAGAGGAGGTTTTGGACGAGGTAGAGGACCAGTGGTATGCCACAATTGTCAGCAATCGGGACACTACACAACGGAATGTCCACTTCCACCAGCAACTTGTATGTATTGTTGCACATCGGACCATGATATAGGGGAATGTTAGACACTATTATTAAATATCCAGGAAAAGAGGAACCAGAATAACCATAACTTTTAGTGGATTTTAGCCGAAGCAAGGGATGAGGGACAGAACATCAACATCGTTACTCGCAGAGGAGAAAAAACATGAAACGACGCAGTCAGAAAAGAGCCAGTGCAAAACTAGTGGGTAAAGAAGAACATAGAACCAAGGAACCAGTTCAATGCACAAAAGGAGAAGGAGATATTTAAGGAATCTAGAGAAGAATTTCAGAAGGAAGACATAGCATCGACTTCAACTGCGTAGCAAAACAAGGAAGCATCGGAGTACGAGATGCCTCCATTATTGGATCATACCAATGAAATGAAACCCATGGGACAATTACATGCAATCAAAGGCTTTTTGCAATCATGTGTAAGAGTATTAAGTGACCCATCATCTGTGAAAATATTGCAAAACATACTAGAAAAATGTAGCATCGAGACGAAATAAAAACTAGAACCAAAAACAGTCAATCACCTACATACTAGGATAAGAACAAGTAGGGAGTTCAAACTGAATGCAAACATTGGAGATTTCAACATGGGAGACATCATATTGGATCTAGGATCTGAATTCAATGTGTTACCAAAGAAGACATGGAAATGCATGGGCGAGCCCACATTAGGATATTCACCTATCCAATTGAAATTGGAAAACAAACACAAAGTTCTACCGATTGGTAGGCTGAAAGGAGTAACAGTAGACCTAGATGGAATGTGCACTAAAGCATATTTTGAAGTCATCAAAATAGTGGATGGAACAACACCTTACCCAACATTGATTGGTGTGGATTGGGCATTTGACAACTAGGCCATAATCAAATTGAAGACCCAAAAAATGACATTTGAGTCAAGAGAATATAGGGTCATTGCGCCATTAGATCCATCGGAAGGGGAGAGGTTCGTAGAACCCACTTGTTTGGAATTAGAGGAAATCGACCAGTTGTACAGAACAACTGTGCGCAATGAGGATTATGTAAACCCAACTATAGATGGGATACTCAGTTGGTGGAGCCTTACTTCATGTGCAGCAGATTCAGATATCAGTTTAGAGAAATGGAAACAAAGGATACACAAAATTTCCACGAGAATATGTGCATGAATAGACCGTGCAGTAAGATGGGTAAGCACATAAATGAGGGAACCACCCAATTTCCATGAAATAAACGATTTGGAAACATTCTTGACACATTACGAAGACGCAATGTTAGAGAATCAGAGATTGTTATCAGTTGAACTAGCACTTAAGGCCACACCTGCAAGATGGTGGGGTGCACACAAAGAGACAATCACATATTGGTACCAATGTAAGTGATTACTGTGCATAAGGTTCAGCGCAAAACAAAAAAACAATAAGCAGCAGAAGTATGATGGACAAGGGGCACCAGCGGAGCACTTGGAGAAGTGTAGAACGTTTTGGAAATTGACACCCCCAGAGGAATGGCCTCATCATTTTATACACACTCTAGAGGGCATACCAGCGAATTGGTATACAGACCAGGAATTGCGCAAAGGAACTGCAACATGGACAACATTGCAACAGAATTTTATAGTCACTTTCTCATTCGAGCACAAGAACCCCAAAATAGATGTTGTGCTTAAATAGATAAGAGGAGTGATATTCATCAAAGAACCAGAAGTAGAACTGATCATAGAAGAACAACAGCGGAACAAACAGACAGTTAAGTAACTATTTTCATGTTACCATGTGCAAGAGGAAGCATCGGATGAAGGCAATCTTCGCAATATTCAAATTGAATAAGAAGAAGGAGGAGAAAGAGAAGTGGAGGGACCGCCTATTGAATCCGAAGTCATTTCCATGTTGATCAAGGTAAATAAATTCAACGTTGGGATAGTCGAGCATCCCAAAATGGCCAGCATTGGAGATTACTGGGATGAGAAGATAGTGGAAATCATAACAGAGTTATTGTGCAAGTATAGTGACCTATTTCCCACAACATTTATAGAGATGAAGGGTATATTCAGAGAGCTAGGAGAAATTAGTATACCACTCAAACATGAAGCGAGATTGATCAGACAGCGACCATGCAGACTGAACCTAATTAATAAGCAGAAATTCAAAGTTGAGATCGATAAGATGCTCGAAGCTAGAATCATAGAATTGGTTGAGGAATTAGAATGGATAAGCATGATGGTAGTTTAGGACAAGAAACAAGGAGGGATCAAGATATGCATTAACCTGAGGAAGTTGAACGATGCATGCCTATATGACCCGTTCACTACACCTTTCACGGATGAAGTGTTAGAAAACATAGGTGGACATGAAGCTTACTCGTTCACTGATGGATTCTCAGGCTACCATCAGATCAAGATAGAATAGGAAGACAAATACAAGACCATGTTTATGACGAAATGGGGATCTTACCAATACACAGTCATGTCATTTGGACTGAAGAATGCACCAGCAAAATTTTCTAGAGTAGTCATCGCATCATTTAAGGAATTTATCCATCAGTTCCTAGAAGTATACTTGGACGATTGGACAATCTATAGTTTGTTGAAAAACCATGTAGAAATTTTAT
>JZKD02S0680332.1:4430-15347 GCA_000966675.3 Picea glauca | reverse complement strand
GCATTGTTCGTTAGATTCTACCATTACACGAGATTGGATGGTATATATTTTCTGTTTAGGAACTGATATGCTTTTTATCCTGAGCATTACTTGTGATAATTCTATCCTAAGATAGAACCCCAAACAATGATTATGGTAATGCTTTTACTCTCTCTTTGTGATACATATTTTTATAATACATTTTTTGGTTACTATCAGTATTCAAACAACCATAGTCTGTTATTGTATTTGGAAAACATTATGTATGTATTCTGGAAACATCTATCATTGAACCGAAACTCGTTAAGGCATGGCCCCAAAAGAAAACACGGGAAGGGTCTATGTACCGTCCTCCTGTGGTGAGATGTAAGATGCCAAGTCTTATATATTTAAATGATTTTTGTTTTTTTTTTAGTTTTACTCTTTAATCTACATCTTTTGGATATTTCATCCTAAGATTCACTGTGAACAGACAAATGAAAATATCACATATTTGGATTAAGTTTTCTTCATAGTGATGGTATTTTATTTTGACTAAGTCGATTCCAAACCAAAGAATTCACACCGACCCCGGTTTACTAGGTATTCAACCCTGTGTATATTGTTATTGCTTAGGATATATTTTTTGTTTTTATCAATATCCTTGGATATTGTTTAATGATGGGTTCCTTTTATTATTGTGAGAAAACCCATCAGACCATCAAGGGAGTTATCCATAATTATTGTTTCATCTGCTTCCTAAAGCTTAGGATTCCAATCAAGAGGTCAGCACATGTATATCTTTTTGTTTGATTGATTTTACCAGTCAAAGCATCCTTTGATTTTCTTATGTGTGATTAATAAATTCACCCGAGTAACCCTATTCCTTGCAAGCGAGGATTACATACCTTGGGTTACATAAAATGAAGATAAGTTCTTATGGAAACAAAAGGGTAAGTTCACCTAGAAGTAATTGAATCTAATTCATCTTCAACCAATTTTCTTTACAACTTACTAATCTTTGTTGTTTTCGACTGCAGGTTAAAAAATTTGTTAATGTGACCTCAAGTTCGATATCGGTCGAAAGGTATATATATATATATATTATTTTGAAAGAGAAGAATTGGTTTAAATTCTTGACACTATGGTTTACCGAAATTTTTATAATTGTATAAAATCTAATTTTCTACTGTTCAAATTCTTGTCTCTTACTCAAGAAGATAGCATTGATACAATCCATAGACTTATGCATATATACATGAATATTCAATGATTATTTTGCTACATGTATTTAATTCATATATTTTATCATGTTGTAATATCGTTGCACAATGAATAAGACCTATGTGAACTATACTTGAAAAGTAGGAATCTCGAGGAAATACTCATGAGTATTTGTACAGAGAACCCATAANCTATAATGGAATTGTTTCTAATTTGTAGCATTTGATTTAATGAAGGAACAAGTAACTCTTTGACTATGTTTTAATTTGATATTTTTGTAATGGATTTATGCTTAAATTCACAAAAGCATGAAATGGACATAACATTTGGCTCTCTCAAAAATGATAAGACAAACTAGTTCTTTGTTGTAGCTGTGTATGTGCATCTTCATTGCCTTGAAAATTAGGTCTATGTCATGCAATCTTGTCCCACGATGTCTCCAAAAGTCCCATTGAGCAAGGATAACATGTTATTAACCTCTTGATACTGGTAATAAAGTTCAAAAATAATTGAATATCTAATTAACTTAATTTGTAGATTGTCTTTTTTTTTTGTTGAGTTTCAACAAGTAATGAAAATTGTCAAAAATAATGATAGTATTCATGTCCAAAAATATATTATGGCTCTACAACATCAGAGAATTAAATTGTAAGTGACAAATGCCTTTGAATTAATTCATAAGCTCCATATGCCTTCTCACACTTTCCTAGGTTTATTGGCTTCTCAATGTCATGCTTACCTAAGTATATCTCGCTTCAAGGTTCCTTCAATTTACATTGTTTATAGTATGTTGTAACATGTGTTTTAGGAAAGACAAGCATTGATGACCTTACAGTGACACATTGTATCCATCCATATTTTCAAGGAAGATGACTCGAGAGAATTCTAATTGTGCTTCAACTTAACAAATCAACCGTTCACATGTCATTGTGTGTCAACAGATAGAAGTATCGTGCTACTTCATCAAGGTTTCTTGAACTTGTTTCTTAATAACTTTTAATGGTTTGAAATTTAGATATAGGTGAATTGTAATTTTCATATTTATGCCTTTGTCTTATTACTAAATGACCATTACCTAGATTTTGAACCTTTTGGACATTGTTGCAACGCTCGCTCCAATACTAGCACAATCAAATTGGTTGATTGTAACATATATGGGTTCTACCTATGTGCCCATGTATCAATAGATTGATAATAAAACATATATTAGGCCCATGAATTCTCTCCTAACCTTGGAATTATAGAAATAAGGGTTATCTTTGATCAATAATTGTTCCTTTTCTTTGTAGGCTGACTGATCGACATAGCTTGAAACTAGCTATATTCAAGCTGCATGACCAAATTTGCCACAGTTCTTTGAATGGATGGCGAGAAAGTTGGTAGGTGTGAGAATTTGGAGTTGATATGATTCCACACCCACTTCAAAATTGACATGGAAAATTTGAATGGATGGCGAGAATGTTGGTAGGTGTGAGAATTTGGAGTTGAGATGCTCCCACAGCCACTTCAAAATCAACATGGAAAATTGGGCATTGTCTAATTGTTCTACGAAATGTTTTTTTTTGCTGGAATCCGACGACATAAATCTTCACGAAATCAAGATTTTTTGTTGTTTAAAGTCCATTTATGAATACATAAATGCAGAAACTTAATGATTCTCTCATTGATTCTCCAGTGATAGTTAAATACACAAAACTTGCTAATAATCTTGAGATTGACTATTTAATGTTGGAAATTGAGATAACAGATTCCCTCATATAGGACCATGTTTCAAAATCGTAACCAAGATTTCATTATCCACACAAAAGGATGTGACAAGAGATTTCTTAGAAAGCAGGGGAAAACTATGAATTTTTTTTTTAAACCTACAGAAGGCGTGGAAATAACGACGATAAGATCGTCGCAAGTATGGCATCTGCGTCGCAAGTTATTGATAGGTTTTTTTACTCTGCCACGCTTGTTCGTCGCTACTTGCCACGCTTTAACCATTGCAATTATGACATCTGCGTCACAAGTTAGTGATGGCGTTTTACAAGTACACACTTTTTTCGTTGCTATTAGCCACGCTTTTTCATCGCTATTGCCACGATTTGTCCGTCGAAAAAAAATGTGCCTCTTTTTAAGATGGTGACACGTGGCGGTCTGATTTCGTCGTTGTTTACACGAAAAATGACTGCATGGATATAGCGACGAAAGAAGTACCACGATTTATTTATTTTTACCTTCGTGGAAAGTGCGAGAGATATGTGTGGCAATAGCAACGAAAAACCGTGGCAACTTTGTTCATATGTAGTAGTGTTCATGAAAAATAATAAGACAAAAATAGTGGAACAAAAGAGAATAGAAGACTTGAAATGTAACACATACTCACAAAGAGTATCTTTTCTATTAGCAATTCTAACCAAAGTACAAAGGTGAAAAACACAATAGACTAATTTAGAGTATGGAACTGATAATTAAAATATGCATAAAATAGTGAGAGCATATAATGAAATTAGCATGTCAAAATGTACTAAAGATAACATTAAAAATTAAAGAATTAACAAAAGCATGAATTAAAAACTAAATAAAGAAGCTCCAAGTAAATATTACCTTTAACATGAACTAACTAATTGGGAGATATTTCATATGAGACCCCAAATGTGCCCCAAATGTTGAAGTGTCGCATCCTAACTAATATTTTCCTCTAATGAATGTGGAATATTCCAACTTTGCAATATCATTATTAGACTCATTTGGAGAAATGATATGGTGCTTCAACTTTGCATCTTTTTGCTAATAGGTCTTGTTAACACATAAATTTCCAGTAGCAAATTTGGTCATTTCGCAGGACCGATGAATCAATAGATTTCGTAGCGCATCTTCCTTCATTACCATTATTGCATTTATGAAAATGATGTCATTCGATCTCATTGTTTTCAGTATCCATGTTTTAAAAGGAAATAATTGAGATTTGGTCATTAAAGTTGTTTAACTATTTTATCAAATATTTGAATTCTACTCCTAGTTCGGACAGGCGCTACGGAATCTGTTGCAGATTGGCTAGTAGAGGGAAATTAGAGATGATAATGATTCATTTTTTAGGGTGATTGGTTTTTGAAAACTTGAAGTGTTAAGGAAATATTCTAATTTCACCTACTTGAGGCATCTACAATCTCATAATCCATCAACTAATTTTTTTTGTGTTTTTTAAGAGTTGTTGCATCACACAAAAAAACACAGAGATTTTGGAGCGCCTGGCACTACAGAATCATCTACACAGACTGTTTTTTAGTTGTGCTACCAAAGGCAATAAAAAATAACCTATACAGACACAAAAAAGGTACTACGAAATCACCTAGCCAGACACAGAAAAGGCAGTACGGAATCTGCAAAGCAGTTTTATAAGAGGGCGCTACGAAGTTTCCTGTAGCGGTTACTGTTTCAAATTTGATCATAAAACCAAAACGACGGAGTGGGTTTCTTTGAATTTTTTTTTGGAGGACGATGATATCCTTGTTGACGTGTTGACCAAATTTAAGCTTGACCCAATTTGGAATTTGAGAGAAACAGTTAAAACACCAGTGCACTGCGAAATGTGCTACAATTTCTCTGTTTTGCATAACTAATTAGATATTCGTCTTGTTGGGAGGTTTCCACCTGTCAAGGAGGGTTCGAATGGATTCTCATGGATCAGTTATAAGTAAAGGTACACCTTCACCTAAGTTTTAGATCCATTAAAGACCTCATACAGTGAGGTGGAAACAATTTATTAATGACTTCCAACAATTTCCTGAAAATTAGCAGTTTGTTGGATTTTTGTCTCTTTGACTATTGCCACCTATCTCCAATGCTTAGAATCCAATGAAAGAGATGGGATTCAAAATTATAGTGATATTTGGATGCTATTTTCTATTTAAGAGAGGAGGGAGCTCTTGGAGAGAGTTTGGATTCATGATCCAAGAGAGGAGAGAGCTAGAGGAGCAGTTTAGTTGCTCAATTGTAAGCCTGCGTGCCTGTTGTAATTAACATTTCTGCCATTACAGATTCATGAGATTTGTTTATCAGAATTTGTGTTCTTTGTTATCATATTATATTTTCATCTTTCTCAAATGGAATTGCAGGAATTGAATATCAATGGTTGTTCATGCGGCAGGAGATTCATGAGCTGCAAATGATTTGTAGTAATTTCCTCCTTTCATGATCTATGTTCTAGTTATCTTTTAAGTCATTTTTGGAGAGAGAATATTTGCTTGATGATATATTTTTTTTATTTTTATTTTATCTTTTTTATACCTCCATCCATCAATTATATCTTTTTTGGTCTGGTATGAGCTTGAGTGCCTTTGATATATAGGATGTGTTGACTCCATGCCCAATGGAATGCTTCTACTTACAATTTGTTTCCCTCTACCTTTCTTGCTCTTCCTTGCTGATCCACCCTTTTAAAATTGATTTAATTTTTCAGGCTCGAATGGTTGATGTAAAAGACCTTTTTAGTGATGTTAATGAAACCGAGGTTACTTTGGTTATGATGTATCAGATCTGATGAAATCTTGTTTAATGGAAGTTAGCTTTCATTTTTCCATCTTAATCTCTCTCACTTTGAAATTTTACTGTCATTGAAGGATTCAAATGATGTTTTGTAGTTGTATGACAATGGATGTTTGATTGTTATACTGTTATAGCTTTCTCATAGTTTTGTTTGCTTGGATTTAAGAAGTTCTTGTATCTGAATCATTTCTCTTCTTTGTCTACTGGAATAGCCTAAAGCTAGTGGTAGATTCACTTCATTTTCTTACTAAGTCTTCCTCCTATCCACACTAATCCTCAAAACCTTGACCTAAGTTAAAACAAGACCTATTTTGTTGATGCACTTCATCCAGAATTTCCTGTGTTTTAACATTGTTGAACTAAGTTCTATCCATTTGACACCACATTTAAGACTTATCTCATAAACTTTTTAATGGGTACTAGGCTTATCCTCTAGCAATACGAGGGTGATTCTCAGTGCTAACATTTTTGGATCTATTGTCGGGGATGAATTTAAGATTGAAAATATCCCTGGGAAGAACAACATTGCACAACTCCAACTTTAGATGGTGACTGAAGTTGGACACCTTCAAGATTGCACATTCACCATGACAACTCCATTGTTCAGAATCTGTTGGTGACTCCACTGGAATGAGACAAATTAAATGGTTATGGAGGCTATCCTGGCCAGGACGTTTGCCCCACTCAATTTCTCATCCATAACTGATTATCCACATCCTATGCCTCAAATTTATGAATGGCAAGATCTGTTGCCCATATTTTATGAAGGTGAGAATGCCAACCCTGTTGAGCATGTTCAAGAATTTCATTCTTTGATGCAACAACTTGACATCCAACATCAATACATACGTATGAAGTTGTTTATGTACTCTCTTCAAGGAAATGTTCGTATTGGGTATTAGTCTCTTGAAACTTCTAGCATTTCTTCACTCAAAGAGTTTCATGCTGCTTTCAATATTCATTGTCAAAAGTTTTATTCCTCTGAGTTAATTTGTCATAGTTGTTGTGAGGAGTATAAAGACTATGTTTAGGATATAATTGATTCTCATGAAGGTTGTGAGGATGAATAATATACCTTGGATGAGGAATCAACTCTTTCTCTTCCCTGTTTATCTACATCAGATGAAAATTTTGTTTGATGCTCTTATGAAGAAAATGCAGAGGATAGTTTTGTTCTTGAAACAAATGTCTTTAGCAGCCCGACTTATGATGAATAAGTTGTTTCAAATACTGACCAAGAACAACCTATTTTTGATGACTATTCATATGAAGAAGATCTTATCCTTACATTACATTTTGTTGACTTAAGGAGAAACCAACCAATTTATGACAATTATGAATCAGATTTTGATGAGGATATGAAGGAATTTTAAGACCATAATATAGATCCTTTTTCTTCATTCATTAAGGAACATCATTGTGAGGAAATCGACCATCCTGGATCTGCAGAAAATATCAAACAACCTATGACTAGTAGTGAAATCAGCCTGCAATCGTGTTCAGATTTGCAGATAGATGAAAGTGGCAACCTCCATGGGAAAGAGAATATGTCAAGAATATTTGATCTTCAGTTGGAATAATATCAGGCAGAGTAACCTTTTATTGTCATAATTTCACTTCTTCTTCTTTTCAGGATCCGATTTCTATCTATATGGAGGAATTCATGGATTCAACGTTTCAGTCTTCGTTTCATGATAAATATGAAAATCAAACTTACAATCACGTGATGATTTTTGTTATAGTATTCATTTTACTGAAACACATACAAAGAGTTTGGCTAGTTAATCAATTTCTTGTATGGATTCATTGGAAGCATGATTTTACCTGATCTAGAGGAATCATTTGGATAGAGTAGGATTAGGAAGAATAAATCTCGATTCTCGAGCTGCTTGTTTGCAGTGATTTGGTGTTCAGTATGTTATATTTTCAGTTTCAAATAAAGAGCGAAGGTGCTCTCAAGCATACAAATTTCCTGGACAATGATGAATATGGATAAGGCCATTGGTCTACAAGTTCTTGGCATCTCACAGGAAGAAATCCATCCCCCATGGAGCCAATTGTTAACATAGAAATTTGTAGTAGCAAATTTGGTCATTTCACAGCACCGGTGAATCAGGAGATTTCGTAGTGCATCTTCCCTCATTACCATTATTTGATTTATGAAACTAGTGTCAGTCGATCTCATTGTTATCAACATCCATGTTTTAAAAGGAAATAATTGATATTTGGTCATTAAAGTTGTCTAACTATTTTATCAAAGATTTGAATTCTACTCTTAGTTCGGACAAGCACTGTAGAATCTGTTGTAGATTGGCTGGCAGAGGGAAATTGGAGATGATGATGATCCATTTTTTATGGTGATTAGTTTTTGAAAACTTGAAGTGTTAAGGAAATATTCTAATTGCACCTAATTGAGGCATCTACAATCTCATAATCCATCAACTAAGATTTTTTTTGTTTTTGAAGAGTTGTTGCATCACACAGAAAAAACACAAAGATTTTGTAGCGCCTGGCGCTATGGAATCGTCTACACAAAATGTTCTGTAGTTGTGCTATAGAATCACCTAGCTAGAAACAGAAAAGGTGTTACAGAATCACCTATCTAGACACAGAAAAGGTGCTACGGAATCTGCAAAGCAGTTTTATAGGAGGGCGCTACAGAATTTCTTGTAGCGGTTACTGTTACAAATTTGATCATAAAACCAAAACGACGAAGTGGGTTTCTCTGAAATTTGTTTTGGAGGATGACGATATCCCTATTGCGTTTTTGACCAAATTTCATCCTGACACAAATTGGAATTTGAGAGAAACAATTAAAACACCAATGCATTGGGAAATGTGCTGCAATTTCTCTGTTTTTCATAGCTTATTAGATATTCACCTTGTTGGGAGTTTGCCACCTGTCAAGGAGGGTTTGAATGGATTCTCATGGATCAGTTATATGTCAAGGAACACCTGCACCTAAGTTTTATATCCATTAAATACCTCATGCAGTGAGGTGGAAACAATTTAGTAATGGCTTCCAACAATTTCCTGAAAATTTAGCTTGTTGAATTTTTGTCTCTTTGACTGTTGCCACCTATATCCAAGGCTTAGAAACCAATGAAAGAGATGGAATTTGACATCCTATGGATATTTGGATGCTATTTTATATTTAAGAGAGGAGAGAGCTCTAGGAGAGAGGTTGGATTCATGATCCAAGAGAGGAGAGTGTTAGAGGAGCAGTTTAGTTGCTCAATTGTAAGCTTGAGGGCCTGTTGTAATTAGCATTTCCGCCATTAGAGATTCATGAGAGTTGTTTATCAAAATTTGTGTTCCATGTTATCATTTTATCTTGTCATATTGCTTGAATGGAATTGTAGGCATTGAATATCAATGGTTGTTCATGAGGCAGGAGATTCATGAGCTGCAAATGATTTGTAGTAATTGCCTCCTTTCATGATCTTTGTTCTAGTTATCTTTTAAGTCATTTTTGCAGAGAGGATAATTGCTTGATGATATTCTTCTTTTTGTTATCTTTATTATACCTCCATCCATCAATTATATCCCTTTTGTTCTAGTATGAACTTGAGTGCCTTTGATCTGTAGGATGTGTTGACTCCATGCCTAATGGAATGCTTCTGCTGACAGTTTGTTTCCCTCTACCTTTCTTTCTCTTCCTTGTTGATCCACCCTTTTAAAATTGATTTAATTTTTTAGGCTCGAATGGTTGATGTAAAAGACCCTTTTAGTGATGTTATTGAAACATAGCCTACTCTGGTTTTGATGTATCAGATCTGATGAAATCTTGTTTAATGGAAGTTAGCTTTCGTTTTGCCATCTTAATCTCTCTCACTCTGAAATTTTACTGTCATTGAAGGATTCAAATGATGTTTTGTAGTTGTATGAAAATGGATGTTTGATTGTTATACTATTATAAATTTCTCATAGTTTTGTTTGCTTGGATTTAAGAAGTTGTTGTATCTGAAGCATTTCTCTTCTTTGTCTACTGGCATAGCCTGAAGCTAGTGGTAGATTCACTTCATTTTCTTAATAAGTCTTCCTCCTATCCACACCAATCCTCAAAACCATGAACTAAGTTAAAAAAAGACCTCTTTTGCTGATGCACTTCATCCATAATTTCCTATGTTTTGACATTGTTGAACTAAGTTCCGTCCATTTGACACCACATTTAAGACTTATCTCATAAACTTTTTAATGGGTACTCGACTTATCCTCTAGCAGTCTGAGGGTGATTCTCAGTACTAACAGGTCTTACAATATCCCTAGGGTTGTTGTGCATGCCAATTTGGTATGAACAATAGGCATGGGCTATTGTTCATGCCAATTACATCAGGTCTAGGGCTGTTGTGCATGGAAAAATACCTAGGGCTATTGTTCATGCCAATTACAGCAGGCCTAGGGCTCTAGTGCATGCTAAATTTGGCATGCACAATAGCCATAGGCCTGTTGTGCATGCCAAATTGGCATGCACACCAAGCCTTGGGAGGTTGTGCATGTTGATTTTTCATGCACAACAACCATAGGCCTATTGTTCATGCCAAATCCGCATGCACAAAAGGACTATGACTATTGTGCATGCCAAAATTAGCATGCACGACAACCATAGGCATGTTGTGCATGTCAACTTGGCATGCAAACCTGCCCAAGGCCTACAGTGCATGCCAAATTTGCATGCACAGTAGCTCTGATGTCCATGCCAATTGGCATGCACAATAGGCCTTGGGCTGTTGTGCATGCTTATTTGGCATGCACATCAGGCCTATGGCTATTGTGCATTCCAAATTGGCATGCACAATTGCCCAAGGTCTGGTGTGCATGCACAACAACCATAGGCCTGATGTGCATGCCAAATTGGCATGCACAACAGGTCTTGGGATATTGTGCATGACAATTTGGCATGCACAATAGGCCTATGGCTGCTTTGCATGCCAAATTGGTATGCACAACAGGCCTTGGGAAAATGGTATGGAAAATGGTATGACCAAGGATTTTCATGGGTAATTTTGGATCAAATCTCTATGTTCTTATGATTTTATTTGGCACAATCCTTCCAGATGGTTTCCATTTTCTAAGAGGAAAGTATTGCTTCAAATGAATGTTATAAGTAAACCCTTTTCCCATCACTAAAATATTGATTTCAAGGGAACATAAATCCCCAACAATGATGTTAATTCCTTTAAAATTTTCATATTTTATTAA
>JZKD02S0680321.1:0-15347 GCA_000966675.3 Picea glauca | reverse complement strand
TACACATAAAAATTGCCAGAAATAGAGAAATAAAGAAATACATGATTTTTATTAATGAAAGAAATGTACAAAGACTTGTTGATGCTTGAATCCATCGGGACCAAAATGGAAACCTCACGGGGATACAAATCCCCCTTCATTTTTATAGAGGTGGAAGTCCTCTTTGTTTTAATATTTTCTTGGGACTCTAGATTTTTAGAATATAGGACTTTGAAGAAGTCTATCGTGATAATCAAAGAAATATAAAGGTTGCAAGAAAAGATAACAAGAAAGAAAATGTTTTGTTTTTTTTAAAGAGGGATCCTGAGAAGTGACTAGGAACCGTACACTTCATACACTTGAAAAAGATAAACAAAATTTCCTCACATCCATTATAGTTAAACTAAAGATTTTTTATCACATATAATAAAAGAAGATGGTATGCATGCATAAGAGAAATTTAATAGAGTAGAAACATGTGGAGCTCAAAAAAATATAATTATATATCAATCTCAAATACGTTATACTCAAAACTCAGAGTTACAAATTACAGTCAAAACTGATCCCGAAATAGTTCTCTTGGGATTTCTGAAAAATATCTAGTCTATTACAAAGCCTTGAAATTTAAATGCGTTTGTCCTTAGGACTGGGATGGGGGTTCCCATGGACCATAAATAAATTATGAACACGAATTAATTTGTATAAGGAGGATGGTGGGCGATGACAAAGTAATAAGACCTGGAAAGAAGATAGGGAAAAGTTATCATATTTTGGTTAAACCTTTCGAGTCAAAGAAGCAGGGTAAATGGATGAAAAAATGATAAAGAAAGCAAGATATGATCAGCATGAACTTACTATGATGGTCTCTCATCTCTTCAATTTCTTGTTGATGTCCTTTTATTGTCTTGATTGACGGTTATAAGAACCGTCTCAACTATTTCTTTCCCTTCTTTGGTTAATTTGTCAATTGCCTTTTTGAACCAATATTCAAAATAGTTTTGCATTGGTGCGACGTTTATTTCATGCTTGATTTTAATGTTGAATAATTCACCTTCCAAGTCTCTTAAGTCAAGAGAAATACCATGTATTTATTCCTCAATATATTTATTTTTCATGGAATAATCAACTAGCCAGTTGTTTAATTCATCTTCATTATATTCAAGTATGCCATAGAAAATCTCAACTAATAAACCTTTAAATATCTCAACTTGTTCGTCAAATTGTTTCTTTGTTAGAAACATTGAGTTGAGAATTAATTTAGGGTATTGTACCTTGTTAGTACCTACTGCTAGATCTATATTTGTGAGTCTCTTGAATAGTTCTTCTCTTTTCAACATATTTTAAGTTCACATTGTTGAAATGACTTGCAAACTAGTCAATTTTATTTATGTTTCTGAAAATGAAATATCCAATATTCCACATAAAGGGGATGAATTTTTTTTTCCTTTTTTTATGGAAAAAATGGAGCCAAAAGTTTTATTTCCTTGCCACTTCTGTAATAAATAATTTTTTAGATACATGATATGAAAGAAAAGAGGGATTTTCTTTGGAACAGAATATCCCGATGACACTGTGATTTTCCATATGTTATATCGTTCCCTTTTTCTCTAAGAATTTGTTAGCCTGGTCATATATCCTGGGGGTATTTTCACCAAACAACAACCCTTTGAAGACTGAGACTAATCCAGGTGGATATTGGTGACCACCCACCTATTCCAACTGGCTCCTCTTGTCAGTTTTTAGTTCAACAGGTTCTTTTGTAATTATTTGTAATTGTGGGTTCTACAATTTTTGGGGTTCTTTGAATCCCTAATCCATCTGGCTTATTTTTTATGCTTTCATGTTAAAACATCTTTCTGTACCTCCAAGGTCATTTTGGGGCCCTAAATAGTGTTATTTTTGTGTTCCACAGTCAAACTGTAGACAGAGTCAGAGTTTGATGACATAATGCGTAGTTATCTAAAATACATTTCCAATGGGCTATCATGTGCCTAAAAAGGAGATTGTATGCAAAAGTTATGACCATANTGGTATGCATGCATAAGAGAAATTTAATAGAGTAGAAACATGTGGAGCTCAAAAAAATATAATTATAGATCAATCTCAAATACGTTATACTCAAAACTCAGAGTTACAAATTACATTCAAAACTGTTCCCGAAATAGTTCTCTTGGGATTTCTGAAAAATATCTAGTCTGTTACAAAGCCTTGAAATTTAAATGCGTTTGTCCTTAGGATTGGGATGGGGGCTCCCATGGACCATAAATAAATTATGAACAATAATTAATTTGTATAAGGAGGATGGTGGGCGATGACAAAGTAATAAGACCTGGAAAGAAGCTAGGGAAAAGTTATCATATTTTGGTTAAACCTTTCGAGTCAAAGAAGCAAGGTAACTGGATGAAAAACTGATAAAGAAAGCAAGATATGATCAGCATGAACTTACTATGATGGTCTCTCATCTCTTCAATTTCTTGTTGATGTCCTTTTATTGTCTTGATTGACGGTTATAAGAACCGTCTCAACTATTTCTTTCCCTTCTTTGGTTAATTTGTCAATTGCCTTTTTGAACCAATATTCAAAATAGTTTTGCATTGGTGCGACGTTTATTTCATGCTTGATTTTAATGTTGAATAATTCACCTTCCAAGTCTCTTAAGTCAAGAGAAATACCATGTATTTCTTCCTCAATATATTTATTTTTCATGGAATAATCAACTAGCCAGTTGTCTATTTCATCTTCATTATATTCAAGTATGCCATAAAAAATCTCAACTAATAAACCTTTAAATATCTCAACTTGTTCGTCAAATTGTTTCTTTGTTAGAAACATTGAGTTGAGAATTAATTTAGGGTATTGTACCTCGTTAGTACCTACTTCTAGATCTATATTTGTGAGTCTCTTGAATAGTTCTTCTCTTTTCAACATATTTTAAGTTCACATTGTTGAAATGACTTGCAAACTAGTCAATTTTATTTATGTTTCTGAAAACGAAATATCCAATATTCCACATAAAGGGGATGAATTGTTTTTTCTTTTTTTTATGGAAAAAATGGAGCCAAAAGTTTTATTTCCTTGCCACTTCTGTAATAAATAATTTTTTAGATACATGATATGAAAGAAAAGAGGGATTTTCTTTGGAACAGAATATCCCGATGACACTGTGATTTTCCATATGTTATATCGTTCCCTTTTTCTCTAAGAATTTGTTAGCCTGGTCATATATCCTGGGGGTATTTTCACCAAACAACAACCCTTTGAAGACTGAGACTAATCCAGGTGGATATTGGTGACCACCCACCTATTCCAACTGGCTCCTCTTGTCAGTTTTTAGTTCAACAGGTTCTTTTGTAATTATTTGTAATTGTGGGTTCTACAATTTTTGGGGTTCTTTGAATCCCTAATCCATCTGGCTTATTTTTTATGCTTTCATGTTAAAACATCTTTCTGTACCTCCAAGGTCATTTTGGGGCCCTAAATAGTGTTATTTTTGTGTTCCACAGTCAAACTGTAGACAGAGTCAGAGTTTGATGACATAATGCGTAGTTATCTAAAATACATTTCCAATGGGCTATCATGTGCCTAAAAAGGAGATTGTATGCAAAAGTTATGACCATACGAAGTTAATGTACTAACTTACCCAAACGGGGCCCACATGACTTTTAGCGATTCATCTCCTAGGGTTAGGTTTTTGAATGTCTAGGGTTTTGGCATTCATGTTTATCATAAAAAGGCCTTCAGAACCTCATTGTGAGGACCTTCTGGTGAATGAGCATAGACATCACATCTCTTCTCAAAGATAAAGATGCCACCATTCTAGCGAGTCTTGCAATCTGTATTTTTATAGTCTCTTTACAATTCTTTCATTAATAGAAATCAAGTATAATTGTATTTCTTTGTTTCTAGAAATTTTCATGAGTATTTCATTGTAATATCTCTACCTTCATTTCGTTCCGAAAATAATCTAGATCAGTGGTATCAGAGCAAGATTCTCTTGATCGCTTTTTCATTGCATGTCCGCTACGAGGTTTGAGTATAGCCAATTGGGTCTCGAGTTTCTTTCTCTTGAGGAAAATCACTCTCGCACGCCCAAGAAACCCTCGATGGTGATAGAAAAGAAAAACGATGGAGAAGAATATTCTATTAACATGTTGCTTGAGCAATATCTCGTGCGATAGAGGGACAAAATGATGGATAATTCTGCACACATCCTGTTGGCCCTCGACCAAGTTTTGGGAGAACCTTGGTTGTGTTGACCATTTTTGGGACTTCGATAGGCTGGTCGAAGATGGAGCACCCAGGTGAAGCGAAGATCACGGGATCTCTCCCTTTTTGTGGGCTTTATGGTTTATTAGGGTTTATGTAACAGGTATGGGATATCGACCCATGGGTTTACCCATTCTTAGGCCCATTTTTTAATGTATAAATAACTATCTAGGCGATGTAAGAAAGGGCTAGTGCGCTATGTGAGAATAGTTGTGGATGCTTTTTGCATACCGTATGTTGAGACTTGTAGAGCTAAGTGCAAGTGATTTGTAGTGTTTTGTGCACAGACTGTGTAAGGCTCTATGCTTTGACCTAATTCGAGGAAGGAGGATCTAGTGAGGTGCACGCAGATCTCCCGTCCTTATGGAGTTGAATCTGTGGCTTAGTGCATGTAAGAAGATCGAGAGATACTAATAGGAAGAGAATAAGAGTTGTTGGACATAGCCCCACACTGGGGTGAACCGTGTATATCTTGTGTCGTTGTGCTTTGTGCTATCATGTTCATGGTGTTTATGTACTTATTTGCTTAATATAGATGTATGATAGATCCAGTTGATGCTTAGTACTTTATGATGTGAATGAATGTCAGATCTACTTTGATGATATGTGTTGAATGATTAGATGTGTTGGATCTTGGTTGTTACTACGTTGATATTTAATTAGGGTTTTAACCTGCAATGTGAATAAGGGTTAAAGACTAATGAATGTTAATTGCTAAGTGCTCTATTAAGTATTGTGATCACAGATTTGTGTCCTAGCTAGGTTGTAGACACTTGTGTCCTGAAAACCCCCTGCCTCTACCTCGGATGAGACTTCATCTGCTTCACAGGTGTTGTCTAAAGGGTCAGTATTCAGGGTTTTGTTGGTGCATTGTTGAAGCATTGAAACCTGGGTCTGCCCCTGTGCCAACAAATGGTTCCATTGTCGGGACCTGAAATTGTGATTGTTGGGAACTGAAGAAAAGAGAAAGCTCTATGCATAGATCAGTTGTTGTAGTCTGCAGTATTCTACTTGACTTGCGAAGCTTTGTGCTAAGAAGGGAACCGGATCTGAAGAAAAGAGGTAAGATCTTAAATCTTTGTGCTTTGGGAAAGGTAAGATAAGTGGAATTTTTTGTTTCGAAAGTATGTATCTAGCTATGTTTGACAGATTTTGTCCTAGTCTGAAAACTAGGGAACAACTATAAGAAAGAAGATTTGATATGAATATATCTGATATAAATAGTGAAAGATATGTTATTCCTATGCATAGAAAGAATTTTTGGACTAATAAGTGGATGCATGACCCTAGAAAGAATTTTTGCAGATTGCAGGTCCATCACTGTGATCCTAGTGCACAGTACAAGAAAGGTTGGGGATCATTTAAGAGAAAGAGAGGATTGACATTATGTTATAGTTGCAGAAGACTGGGACATCTTGCTAAGGAATGCCCTGGTAGAGGTCCTATTTGTCTTTGTTATAAAGTTGTTGGTCATGAGGTTTTGGATTTCCCTAGAATGATTGTTAAAGTTGAAAAGATGAACCTGAGACAAGAAAACTATGAAGAAGGTCAAGAAACTAAGGATATGTTAGAGAATAAGAAAGAATCAGAGACTATATTATTGTAGATGAAAGAAACAATGAATGGTCACAGAGACATTAGTTTACCAGATATCTTAAAAGAAAATAAGTGTATAGAAACAAGAATAGAAGACTTTGACATAGACTGTGTTCTAGATGAGGAAACACAGGTAAATATGATGCCAGAAAGAACTTGCGAAATTTTAAGAAAGCCTGCTATGGTTCCTTCACTAGGAAGGATAGGATTGTTTAAAGGAAAGATGATAACCCTATGTGGAAGAGTTACTAATGTACCTATTATTGCCCAAGGAACATAGAAAAAAGAAGAAATTGAGCTCATTAAGTTTGTTGAGAACAATTCTCCTTTTGCACTTTTGTTAGGAAGGACCTGGATTGAGAAAGATCAGATCTGAAGGAAAGAAGAAAAGGAATCCATAGAAAAAAAAATTAATTAAGGAACTTCATAGCCAAGAAAATAGAACGACTAAGAGGAGAAGAAGAGGACAAGTCGAAGAAACTGAGGGCCAGAGACCTAGCTGTCGATGTTGAAAGAATGCAAGAAGGCTTAAAGAACCTATCCATGCAAGAGAGAAGAGCACATAACCCAGAAACAGTAAGAGAAGAAGTATTACCCTCAAACCCTGTGAAAGACCCTCAGTAGTGAGAAGTTACTATGCTAAAAGAAGATAAGAAAAAGAATGGAAAGAAGAACCCAGAGACTTAGATCATAGGAAAGAAGGCCAAAAAGATTAGTAAGAAAAAAGTAAATTTAGAAAGATTGCAGGAAGTTCCAGAAAAGAATTCACAGAAGGCACGCTTGCAGAACTTGAACCCCGACGGAATAGTAGAACATTGCAGAAAGGAACTTCGACTTGGCAAAGCTATATGACCATTAGAGGCATCCTGACCATTAGAACGATGCTCCATAACGGATCAAAATGCAGTTATTGCCAGAAATATCACCATTGGACCACTGGGACCGCACCACAATGGATGGAATCGTATTGATTGAAGCAGTCCTGCCCGTTGGAGGAGTTTGTTACAATGTTGTTTATTTAATCCATCGAATGCCTCACCGGGGACACTTTTGAAAATTGTGATTATCCAAGCTAATAGAGAACTGATTTCCACTGCGCTGTGCTTTTGAGATATCGCCACCCATTTTACTTACCTTGAGTGTCCATTCACCTACCCGAGACATTTGATCATGAGCGTGCATGTTGGGTGACCTTAGTGTAGTAGAGAAATCTGTAGAAGAGATTTTGATAGACCTTATGGATGAGAAGGTCATGTCCATGGTAGTATAGGCCTCATCAACAAGAGGATTGAAATAATCCCCATCGACTAGATGTCGATATGGGCCATCCCAAATTGCGACAGAGAAAAGAAGCAAGCACTGCGATGACCTGGCAAACGCGAAGCTATCCCGTCGGTATTGCCCGACTATATCTTGCCTCTGGCTAGCGCGGTTAGTCGTGACAACATCCTGAGAGATTTTGAGTATACACTCATCACTCCATACCTCCCGAAGGGGATACGCACAGTCAGACCGTAGCTAGGATTGATCCCTAATCTTAATATCAGTGACTATAACCTGAGAGATAGAAATAATTATGTGAATCTCGCACCGCATCACTAATTGACAAAGACGACCAAGAAGAAGCCCAAGATAGTTACCCAACCATGGATTAAGGAGATTGTGAGGTCCACCATCCTTAACATTATGAAGATACCCCACTTTGACAGACATCGGGAGGTTAACGCGTGCGTTAAACTCCTCCTATCGTGCTACCATGGAGGTTATCTCTGTCTAGACATGCGCATGACTATGGATCTGGCGTTGATCCACATGATCACTGGACTGAGCATGCAGGGACCAGAACCTCACTAGTTTTATCCATGGAAGACTGCATATCGCACCCTGGCGCAGCGTATAAAGGAAACCTATGGTGATGTGGAGAAGGGGAAGCGAGGTTACAAGGTAGCCTCCATCTAAGATGGTGCAGTGAACCTAGATTTCCAATTGATCGCTAGTAATCTCTTCGGGAAGAATAGACCAACACAAGTCATGGGGTTTATCCTTGACCTTATAGGGAAGTGCGTTGAAGGCATGCAGATGAACTGGGCGAGCTACCTCATCAACTAGTTGGAGAAGGACTACCGCGAAGTGCAGGACCAAGTTTATGAGTTCCACTTTAGCTAGTTACTAATTCTTATTGTGTTTGTCGCTTCGGAGATGCCAGAGGGAGTGACATTCCCAAAAGTTGAGCCATCAGAATCACTGGCCGCGAGGTTCACCACCTTGTGGTATTCAAGCAATATGGAAAAGCAGTGTCAGTCGAACGTTGTCTTCCACACTTATTACTTACAACTCATGTGAGCCATTGAGTCATTTCCCCGAATGACTCTGAGCACCTTGCATACTTACAGACCCCTAGCGAAGTTTCGCATGGATTGCCACTTCATTTACATCACTGTGTGTAGATATGAAAACAAGGAGGAGCTGCAGTCGTATTACAAATTGACTGATGAAGACATGGAGGAGATAACCAAGGAATGGCTAATTGAATTCCTTGTACCGGTCGGAGATGTAGAAATATATGACCCCAACCTCATCGGAAGTCCTGTGGTCACTAGAACTAAGTGGGATGGACGAAGTAGCGCTAAGAAGAATAATAAAAAGGAAGAAGTGAAGGAGATAAACAACGTATTGGAGGAAACTGCATCTGATTCACTTGGAGGAGGAGGAGACGACGAAGTAAACCAGGAAGAGGAAGGGGAAGAAGACAAGAAGGAAAAGAGTGAAGTAACACCATTGAAGGATCCCCTAACAGAGGCCAAGACATCAAATAAAAGGAAGTTTTCTACAAAGAAACCCTCATCCGGGAAGAATTCACGAGCTAACAATCTACAGTCACAGACTATGCTCACTGTGGATGACATTGACCTCATCATCACAGTTGTAGTAGATACTTCAGAAGATATTTTGCAATGAAACGAAGCAAAGAAGGAAACAATGTATGAATGAATCGAGGCAGAGCTAAAAGGGGTACAACAAGCACTTTATTTGAGCCGCCCAGTGTCTACTGCGCCGTCGTCCTCAGAAGGTGCAGAATTGGGGGATGAGCCCACCCAACTATGAAGGATAGCAGATGCTACAGAGGCTCACCTTCGAGAAGTACAGGAAAAAAAAGAGAAGGCCACAGAAGCTTTGAAGCAATCAAAGGAGGATTCCCTAAAGAAAATTTGGGTTGCACAATAAGAGAAAGATGACCTCCGAGCAAAGTTTGAAGAGGAAAGAGATCATATCCAAAGAGAAAAAGACCAACTACTCACAGAGCATACTGTGGTCAAGGAGGCAGTGTCTAGAGCACTTTTCTCTATACCGCGCTTGACCCAGATGGAAGAGGATATAGCTGAGAGCCAAGTGGGGAAGCTCGTTGAAGCCATTCAACAGCTTCAAGCAAGAGTAGTAGAGTTATAACTGCAAGCAATGATGAGCACTCCGTAGGAAGTGTGAGATCAATGGGAAGAAACTGCCAGGAGCGCAGTAGAAAGAATCAGGGCATTAGCCACAGAATGCAAGCAACTCAATAACTGAAGTGCATAGACTTACTAGTGCCTTGTAGAAGACCCGGAGCTGAGAAGGTTGGAGGCACAGCTCCAGGAGGTGAAGAAACATATGTCTATAGTGCAAGAACAATTGAAGCAACTTACGATAGTGGAAAATATGAAAAGGTCACAGGAGCAGTGCCTAGTCTAGCATAAGGTCACTGCCATCTAGAGCCAAGTTATGGAAGTGACACAGTGAATCTAACCAGTGCAAGATGAAGCCTGTATCCTCTTCGAATATTTCGAGGGACAAGGATCGCAGTTGGAACAGGTGGCTGCCATAGTGGAACAACACCTAGAAGGGCCTGTCACCGAGAAAGTCATTAAAGAGTTCTTTGAGTAGGAAACTATGGCGAAGCAACAAATCGAGGCATCTTGAGCTAATCTCGAGGCCTTCGAAGCAGTGTTTCCCAGATCAGAGTGACTCGGGATGAGTCATGGGTGAGTGTTGGGGGCCTGTTGGCCCTCGACTAAGTTTTGGGAGAACCTCAGTCATGTTGACCATTTTTGGGACTTTGATAGGCTGGTCGAAGACAGAGTGCCCAGGAGAAGCAGAGATCACGAGATCTCTCCCTTTTTGTGGGATTTTTGGGTTATAAGGGTTTATGTAATGGGTATGGGATGTTGGCCCATGGGTTTACCCCTTCTTAGGGCCCTTTTGTAATGTATAAATAATTAGCTAGGCAATATAAGAAAGATCCAGTGTGCTAAGTGGGAATAGTTGTGGATGTTTTGTGCATATTGTATGTTGAGACTTGCAAAGCTAAGTGCAAGTGATTTGTAGTTCTTTGTGCACAGACTGTGTAAGGCTCTGTGCTTTGACTTAACTCAAGGAAGGAGGATCTGGTGAGGTGCGCGCAGATCTTCTGTCCTTGCGGAGTTGAATCTATGACTTGGTGCATGTAAGAAGATCGGGAGAGACTAATAAGAAGAGAAGAAGAGTTGGTGGACATAGCCCCACACTGGGGTGAACCACGTATATCCTGTGTCGATGTGCTTTGTGATATGGTGTTCATGTTGTTTATGTACTTATTTTCTTAATCTAGATGTATGATAGATTTAGTTGATGCTTAGTTCTTTATGATGTGAATGAATGTGAGCTCTACTTTGATGATATGTGTTGAATGATTAGATGTGTTAGATCTTGGTTGTTACTACGCTGATCTGTAATTAGGGTTTTAACCTGCGATGTGAATAGGGGTTAAAGACTAATGAATGTTAATTTGTAAGTTCTCTGTTAAGTATTGTGATCAAAGATCTGTGTCGTAGCTAGGTTGTAGACACTTGAGTCCTGCAACCCCCCTGCCTCTACCTCGAGTAAGACTTCATCTTCTTTGCAGGTGTTTTCAAAATGGCCGGTAGTTAGGGTTTTGTTGGTGCATTGTTGAAGTGTTGAACCCTAGGTATGCTCTTGTGCCAGCACATCCTTAAATGCCTGTTGATAGCAACAGGCACATCTTCATCAAGCGACCATTTTGGAGGAACCCCTCCCTTCAATGTACAAGTTAATTTTGATATTCTCATATTTGAAGGTCAGATAGATGTGGGTGCCCTAGAAAAATGATTAAATNATTGAAATCATACCCATCGACTAGATGTCGATATGGGCCATCCCAAATTGCGACAGAGAAAAGAAGCAAGCACTGCGATGACCTGACAAATGCAAAGCTATCCCGTCGATATTGCCCGACTATATCTTGCCTCTGGCTGGCACAGTTAGTCGTGACAACATCCTGAGAGATTTTGAGTATACACTCATCACTTCATACCTCCCGAAGGGGATACGCACAGTCAGACCGTAGCTAGGATTGATCCCTAATCTTAATATCAGTGACTATAACCTGGGAGATAGAAATAATTATGTGAAGCTCGCACCGCATCACTAATTGACAAAGACGACCAAGAAGAAGCCCAAGATAGTTCCCCAACCATGGATTAAGGAGATTGTGAGGTCCACCATCCTTAACATTATGAAGATACCCCACTTCGACAGACATCGGGAGGTTAACGTGTGCGTTAAACTCCTCCTATCGTGCTACCATGGAGGTTATCTCTGGCTAGACATGCGCATGACTATGGATCTGGCGTTGATCCACATGATCACTGGACTGAGCATGCAGGGACCAGAACCTCACTAGTTTTATCCATGGAAGACTGCATATCGCACCCTGGCGCAGCGTATAAAGGAAACCTATGGTGATGTGGAGAAGGGGAAGCGAGGTTACAAGGTAGCCTCCATCTAAGATGGTGCAGTGAACCTAGATTTCCAATTGATCGCTAGTAATCTCTTCGGGAAGAATAGACCAACACAAGTCATGGGGTTTATCCTTGACCTTATAGGGAAGTGCGTTGAAGGCATGCAGATGAACTGGGCGAGCTACCTCATCAACTAGTTGGAGAAGGACTACCGCGAAGTGCAGGACCAAGTTTATGAGTTCCACTTTAGCTAGTTACTAATTCTTATTGTGTTTGTCGCTTCGGAGATGCCAGAGGGAGTGACATTCCCAAAAGTTGAGCCATCAGAATCACTGGCCGCGAGGTTCACCACCTTGTGGTATTCAAGCAATATGGAAAAGCAGTGTCAGTCGAACGTTGTCTTCCACACTTATTACTTACAACTCATGTGAGCCATTGAGTCATTTCCCCGAATGACTCTGAGCACCTTGCATACTTACAGACCCCTAGCGAAGTTTCGCATGGATTGCCACTTCATTTACATCACTGTGTGTAGATATGAAAACAAGGAGGAGCTGCAGTCGTATTACAAATTGACTGATGAAGACATGGAGGAGATAACCAAGGAATGGCTAATTGAATTCCTTGTACCGGTCGGAGATGTAGAAATATATGACCCCAACCTCATCGGAAGTCCTGTGGTCACTAGAACTAAGTGGGATGGACGAAGTAGCGCTAAGAAGAATAATAAAAAGGAAGAAGTGAAGGAGATAAACAACGTATTGGAGGAAACTGCATCTGATTCACTTGGAGGAGGAGGAGACGACGAAGTAAACCAGGAAGAGGAAGGGGAAGAAGACAAGAAGGAAAAGAGTGAAGTAACACCATTGAAGGATCCCCTAACAGAGGCCAAGACATCAAATAAAAGGAAGTTTTCTACAAAGAAACCCTCATCCGGGAAGAATTCACGAGCTAACAATCTACAGTCACAGACTATGCTCACTGTGGATGACATTGACCTCATCATCACAGTTGTAGTAGATACTTCAGAAGATATTTTGCAATGAAACGAAGCAAAGAAGGAAACAATGTATGAATGAATCGAGGCAGAGCTAAAAGGGGTACAACAAGCACTTTATTTGAGCCGCCCAGTGTCTACTGCGCCGTCGTCCTCAGAAGGTGCAGAATTGGGGGATGAGCCCACCCAACTATGAAGGATAGCAGATGCTACAGAGGCTCACCTTCGAGAAGTACAGGAAAAAAAAGAGAAGGCCACAGAAGCTTTGAAGCAATCAAAGGAGGATTCCCTAAAGAAAATTTGGGTTGCACAATAAGAGAAAGATGACCTCCGAGCAAAGTTTGAAGAGGAAAGAGATCATATCCAAAGAGAAAAAGACCAACTACTCACAGAGCATACTGTGGTCAAGGAGGCAGTGTCTAGAGCACTTTTCTCTATACCGCGCTTGACCCAGATGGAAGAGGATATAGCTGAGAGCCAAGTGGGGAAGCTCGTTGAAGCCATTCAACAGCTTCAAGCAAGAGTAGTAGAGTTATAACTGCAAGCAATGATGAGCACTCCGTAGGAAGTGTGAGATCAATGGGAAGAAACTGCCAGGAGCGCAGTAGAAAGAATCAGGGCATTAGCCACAGAATGCAAGCAACTCAATAACTGAAGTGCATAGACTTACTAGTGCCTTGTAGAAGACCCGGAGCTGAGAAGGTTGGAGGCACAGCTCCAGGAGGTGAAGAAACATATGTCTATAGTGCAAGAACAATTGAAGCAACTTACGATAGTGGAAAATATGAAAAGGTCACAGGAGCAGTGCCTAGTCTAGCATAAGGTCACTGCCATCTAGAGCCAAGTTATGGAAGTGACACAGTGAATCTAACCAGTGCAAGATGAAGCCTGTATCCTCTTCGAATATTTCGAGGGACAAGGATCGCAGTTGGAACAGGTGGCTGCCATAGTGGAACAACACCTAGAAGGGCCTGTCACCGAGAAAGTCATTAAAGAGTTCTTTGAGTAGGAAACTATGGCGAAGCAACAAATCGAGGCATCTTGAGCTAATCTCGAGGCCTTCGAAGCAGTGTTTCCCAGATCAGAGTGACTCGGGATGAGTCATGGGTGAGTGTTGGGGGCCTGTTGGCCCTCGACTAAGTTTTGGGAGAACCTCAGTCATGTTGACCATTTTTGGGACTTTGATAGGCTGGTCGAAGACAGAGTGCCCAGGAGAAGCAGAGATCACGAGATCTCTCCCTTTTTGTGGGATTTTTGGGTTATAAGGGTTTATGTAATGGGTATGGGATGTTGGCCCATGGGTTTACCCCTTCTTAGGGCCCTTTTGTAATGTATAAATAATTAGCTAGGCAATATAAGAAAGATCCAGTGTGCTAAGTGGGAATAGTTGTGGATGTTTTGTGCATATTGTATGTTGAGACTTGCAAAGCTAAGTGCAAGTGATTTGTAGTTCTTTGTGCACAGACTGTGTAAGGCTCTGTGCTTTGACTTAACTCAAGGAAGGAGGATCTGGTGAGGTGCGCGCAGATCTTCTGTCCTTGCGGAGTTGAATCTATGACTTGGTGCATGTAAGAAGATCGGGAGAGACTAATAAGAAGAGAAGAAGAGTTGGTGGACATAGCCCCACACTGGGGTGAACCACGTATATCCTGTGTCGATGTGCTTTGTGATATGGTGTTCATGTTGTTTATGTACTTATTTTCTTAATCTAGATGTATGATAGATTTAGTTGATGCTTAGTTCTTTATGATGTGAATGAATGTGAGCTCTACTTTGATGATATGTGTTGAATGATTAGATGTGTTAGATCTTGGTTGTTACTACGCTGATCTGTAATTAGGGTTTTAACCTGCGATGTGAATAGGGGTTAAAGACTAATGAATGTTAATTTGTAAGTTCTCTGTTAAGTATTGTGATCAAAGATCTGTGTCGTAGCTAGGTTGTAGACACTTGAGTCCTGCAACCCCCCTGCCTCTACCTCGAGTAAGACTTCATCTTCTTTGCAGGTGTTTTCAAAATGGCCGGTAGTTAGGGTTTTGTTGGTGCATTGTTGAAGTGTTGAACCCTAGGTATGCTCTTGTGCCAGCACATCCTTAAATGCCTGTTGATAGCAACAGGCACATCTTCATCAAGCGACCATTTTGGAGGAACCCCTCCCTTCAATGTACAAGTTAATTTTGATATTCTCATATTTGAAGGTCAGATAGATGTGGGTGCCCTAGAAAAATGATTAAATATATTAGAATATTATTTCTCTGTTCAAAAAACAATTGACAGGGAAAATATGACCTTCACACTCCCCAAGGCTCTCCCCCATATCAAAAATTGGTGGGAAACTTACTAAGAGCAATGTTCCACAGAGGAATCTAGAATATATGGGATCGAGCCCACTTGGGATTTTTTTGTGGATGTGGTAAAAAAATAGTACTATCCTATTGAAAACTATGAAGACCAGTACATGATATGGAACAAACTGTGTCAAGAGAAGAGCCAAACAATGCCATAGTTCACAAATGCTTTACATACCTTACACACCAAGATGAGTATCAAAGACTCTAAGCAAGATATGGTTATGAAATACCGTGGGGCTTGTAAATTCTAACCTTGTACAATAGATACTGTGATATTCAGAAAAGAACAGAAAAGATACAATGGCAAATACAAACATTACACAGAGATTTTTCACCTAGAAACCCAAACCGGGAAAAACCAGCATATATTATATTCATACATTGTTT
>JZKD02S0680266.1:0-15348 GCA_000966675.3 Picea glauca | reverse complement strand
ATAAAATGATTTTAGGTCAAAACATACAAGAAAACCCTAGTATTTTAGGTGAATAATATGCAAGAAAACCCTAAAATTTTAAGTAAAACATATGTATAAAAATCCTAGATGTCTATGGTTTTTTTATGGTTGAAAATTAAATCGTAAGCTCAACAAACCCTATATTTACCCTAAAACAAAGATAAAATTTGAATTTTAGAATTTATGATTGACAGATGGAAGAAGACCAATGCCTACTATTATTTTTTTTGGGGGGCGGGTGTATGGGGTCAACTAAGGAATCCCTTGAGACAATGGTAGTAGATCTAGGGTGATATATAGGGTTGTCTAGTACAAACCCTAGAAGATCCACCTAGTACCTTACAAGCTTCAAGATCATTCAAGGGAAGACACTTCACTAGTAATGATCTAGGTGGACATTGGTGGTCACCCACCTCTTCCACTGACTCAAAATGGTTCCCCATCTTGGAATTTTTTTCCATATACATTTTTTTAGGTCCTAAAATTCTTAGTCCATTTTGTACTTCTCATTTAGATATTTTCAATGAGCTACTATGTGCCCCAAATGGAGGTTGTATGCAAAAGTTACGCTCTCGGGAAGTTGACATTTTAACTAGCCACCTCAGGGCCCACAATCCTTTTGGAACTTCATCTCCTAGGGTTAGGGTTTTGGATATTTAGGGTTTCCATTAAGGTTTAGTACTTTATGTTAAAAGACCATTTTTATCCTCTTGTAATGTCTTCTTGCTAATGAGTGTAGTCGACACCTCTCTCTTCATAGATAAGCTACTACCATTCTAGCTAGCTTGTATTGCTTTGCATTTTACAGTCTTTTCCTATTGCATTCATTAATAGAACTTGAGTTTCAATGTATTATTGTTCTCTCTGTAATATTTTTTTGTGTGAGTTTCCATTCATATTCCTATATTTCATTTCATTCTCTATACAACCAAGATTAAGTCATTAAGGAAGACATTCTCATTCTCATTTTATTCTTCTTCCTAGCTTTGAAGAAGAAAACATTAATTATATAATAACCCATTGAGGAAGACATTGATGCTCTTGTTGAAGTCTCAGGGGAAGACAATACCTATGATGAGTTGAAAGGTCAACTTGTTGCAACAATCGACACCCCAAACAACTCAAGATAGTCTCTTCATCACGCGTGCTCATCTCTCCCATGACTTCTCCACTACATGTATCCTCGACAATGGCTCCCAAGAGAACTTAATTTCCAAATCAATAGTTGATAAGTTGCACTCACTAGTGGACCCTCATCCTCATCCTTATGGACTTGGATGGAAGGATCATGGACCCTCTTCCAACATCACACATACATGTATTGTCTTGTTTTCTTTTGGTCCTAAATTTGTGGATAAATTCACTTGTGATGTGACTAATATGGATTGATGTTGCATGTTGTTGGGACAAACTTATCAATATTCTAGAAGGCTCACTATGATGCATTCAAAAATACTTATATGCTACATAAAGATAATTCCAAATATCTTATTCACAATACAATGGAATTACCTCAACAATATGTTCTTCAAAATCATTCTTTAACTTTCATCCATTATCCCTATCCACATCCAACTTTACAACATCTGGTTTCTCCAACAAAGGACACTTCTTCATAACCTCCCTCGACATTTTCTTTGCTCACTCATAAGCCATAGTTGCCACAAGGCACCACCTCGTAAGGACATTCTTCAACCTCCAAAGTATCTCACCTGTTACAACACTCTTTCCTTCCTTGGAAGTTACAATATGGTATCCTCTTTTCTTTGGTCCGTCGCTTGGTTCTTCATCAATCACCGAAATCTTCCTTTCAAATTTTCAATGTCTTTCATTCCAATCGGTTGAACATGCATGATATTATCAACACATATCATAAGGAAAGATGGGACATCGAGAACCTGACCAATCCTTTAACAACTATTATTTCAGTCAGTCAACATCTGCATCATGTTTGTTCAACATCAACTATACCAACATTGTTTCCCCTATCTTTTGGAAGCATTTTTAGGCTAATGCTTCTTCGGTTGGGAGGAATTATGGGGATCTTAATATTTAGGCATTGTTTGGTACTTAAGCATTATGAACCTTCTTGTTATTGTGTGAGAATTATTGCTACTATTGTCGAGATCTCTTAGTTTCCGAGACTCATGGAGTAGTTGAGAGAATCTCTCCAACTATCTCTATTATTATGTTCAGTTTCTAGTTTCTAGGATCTTGTCTCCATGGTGGTTGAAGTTGTATCTCTATTATTATGTTCAACTTCTAATAATTAGGAGTATGTCTTCATATTGGTTGAAGTCATTTTTCTTGATTTATAACTAGTACATAAGCTTGGTTTTTTATTAATTGAATAGAATTAGATATTTGTATTTCACACCTCTAGTATTGAACTATTCTTAAGTGGGATTTTCCCACATCAACGTTACTTTTATCTTCAACAAATTGAAATGTCATTGGACCTTTTTCAATCCTCTATGTGTTATTGAAGGATTGAAAACAATCTAGAAACATTGTTGGAACATGCATAAAACAATAGAAGTGGGAATAGAGAATCCAAGAGAAGTAGTGGTGTCAATAGACATTGTTAGCGCTTAAGCACAATGAGAAAACATCCATGAATAGATTATGATAGATCGATCCAAGAGACCCCTATATATAGGTTTGGGTAGGTGACCAAAACCTTAATGTATGGAACCACATACCCCAAAATTGTCTATAAAATGTGGATATAAAATAATCAAAGTGGACAATGTCAAATCCATGATCCGGTCATTTCCATTCCTCGATTGAGTCCCTTGACGGTAAACTCCCTCTTCATGGTTGACTATGAATTTTGACAAGGTGAGGTTATACCAAGAACCATAGGTTCCAACACCCCCCTTAAACTCAAATTGGAGGATAAATCAAATTACCTAACATCACACCCCCCTTAATTTGATAGGAACAACAAATGTTGATAGCCAAAGAAAAAAATACACCTAGGTATAGTAAAAAATGTTGCCACTTCCAAATAACAATCTACAAATAGCCATCATATTGAACAATCCACGGTACAGTAACACTTCCCAAATGAAAGTCTAAAAAACTATCACCAATAAGATCCTTCACCCATTTTACTCTGAAATCAGTGAAACAATAATTGCAACATGTTGATAAACAAGAACATATGCAAATAAGATCAAATCAAAAACAAAGTTTCCAAATTGTTTTCAAAGCAATCTCAATTGATTAGTGAACTAGACAAATAAGACAATAGAGTCCCAATCGATGACTCAACTAGAAAATAATGCATTAATAATAATAATTCTATGCCCATCAAATAAGGCTCTATCAAAGGAATCATCAAATAGGTACCCTCTATGACACACTGTGGTGCTCAATATGCATATCCCAACAATCCACAAATAAATCAATCAAATGATAAGTTGCAATATATTAAACAACTAAACATATCAAGTTGGGTTTACTCATAAAAATATCGATAGCATAAACCAATAACCCCCCCCTCCCCAAATAAACACGATTGAGGAAGAAATATAACCATCAAATACAAATAGAAACAACATCTCTAGTCAAAATTCAATCGACTAAATGACATGACCATTCATCAATCCAACCACAATCCAGCTTGTTAGTTGACATTGGTCCAAAATTTTGTGTCTCGTGCCTCTTTTGCAGAGCCTTGTAAAAAGAATTTCCACCATTCCATGAATGTTGATTCTTGGACACACTCCTCCTATCCTTATGATGAATATGTCAATATGGAAAATAATTATGTTCCTACTAAGAAAAAGGTGCAACTTCAACTTCTTGCACAACTACAGGTTCAGAATAACCCTGCACATAAAAAACAATGTCATCTACAACATCAGTTTTAAATTATTGCATATTATTATTAACTAAATTTTCAAGTCGACTCATCAGAACCATCAACAATTGGTTTCTCTTCCATCAATGCAGTCAAATAATATCGACCTACAAAAAATAAAACAATAGTTGATGTAGAGCCACTCTTAAGTCGATGAAACCCCATCATATCCAAGACCTATTATAGGTGGTCCCAACTCAAGAATAATTGGAACAATGATTCCCTATCCACTCTTCCCAAGTCCATTGTCGGTATACCCCATCTTACTCAATAGTTGAGACCAAATACTAACAGTACACTTCTCAAATCGAGGAGAAATCTCAACAATAGTAGCTGACAAGGACTGAGGAGGAGCCACACCATCAACATCATCCTTCTTATAATTGAGGCTAACAACAACATAATCAAAAGTATCAGTAGAAGAAGTACTCTAAGGCGCACCATTGGGATTTTCAATGTTAGAATCCTTCAAAATAATCTGCAGTAACAACATTCTCAAGACCATGTTTTCAATCCTACAAATCCTGAATAGTCTCATCTTTCTCAGTCATCTGCAATAATAAAACATCATAATATTTATTAAAATTTTTATATTCATAAAATAATTGGAGCAACTTGCTTATGAATCTCATCAATAGAAGACTACAAGAAAGTAGCTTAATTCTCTAGTTGGGTATTGGTTTTCTCCATCCCATTAATCCTCTCCTTTAACACATCAATATATGTATGAGTGAGGTTCTTTACTTCCTCCTTCAAATCATCAAGTAGGTCTATATTATTCCCAAATTCTTCAATTAGGTTATGAAAGACATGTTCCATTGTTCTTTCGAAGACAACAATATGAATAATACCTTCATCAAATTTGCAGGTCTTTATTAAACCATTGCAACCATTGGATGGTCTTATCTTTCCCATGAATTTCATGATGAAGCCAAGAAGCCGATTTAATAAATTAAACAATGGTTTCTTCCTTAGAGATAAGCTTTATCCTTCTCTCTTTCTCTGGATGAAGTCAAATTCAAGCAAGTCAACTAACCTCTATTCTATTGGTCTATGTTTAAAAATAGACTCTAAAACTCATTACACTATCAAATAATAAATATATTACCCTATGAGATAGATCCTTGGTATTTTCTTCAACAACAATAAGAAATACACAACACAATAGCCTGCCTCAAGGCTTATAAAACCAAACAATAACAATATATCATTTAAGGCAAGAATTTATACCATTAATGCTCAATCCAAATACCACAACAATGTTTCTGACCAAAAGACAACCAAGGATATGAACCTTGATCTACAATAGTGGTATTAATGGTCTAGAATTCAATAGCTTGATCAAATGATACGAGACTAACAAAAGAAGAAATATACCTCGATTTGATTTGATTCACTTGAGAGGCCAACCACTCATGCTAGTCAAACAATACTAACAATAGCTATTAAAACACAATATTTTGAAATCTCTTAACAAACTATGTACTCTATTTACAAGAAATCGATTATTCCTCCAACCATAGTATGAGTTGCAGTTGGCTTGATTCCTTTGAGGCACACTTAGTAATGCTTTTAGTTGAATAACACAATCGACGTGCGACCCAACCAATGTGTGGGCATAGTTTCCACAAAGAATTAAAATAAAAAGGTGAAGACAATAGTCTATCCCCGAAATAATTCTTACTAATCTAAATCTAATCTAATTAAAATAAATGTGAATTGTCTAATCTAACTATTTATAACCTATCATGTGCCGGAGCATTTCTATCAAATAGATAGAGTGTGAAATAATATTGTTAATTGCATAATTTATTTGTGTCAACCAATAATATGTTAGAACAATAAGGCTACAGATTAAATCACAAATAGTTGCATATTGAACCCATAACATTACCACTATATCCATTAGTACCCACAAATGTCAAACAACTCAAACAATATGCACATACATAGTTCATATGAGATATTGTTCAAGAAACTATAAAATTCAATTTCACATGTAGATTGGTCCCATATGCAAATGAACACCATCCATGGTCGCTAAAATTTGCCTTCTGCTCTTCATTCATGAGATAATAGTATCAGCATCAAAGGATGGGTAAAAGTCTTTTCTTTCGTTCAATGGCCTTGCTTTTACAAAACAATACCTTTCACATTCTTTAACTTCCAACAATTAAATATCTTCGACTCGTTTATTTTGTCTTATCATACAATTTGAATTTCCCCTACATCTTCATTAATGAATATATGAACATTTGGAACATAATTTAAGAAGACTTTTCAATCATCAGATTCTAGTGTAGGAATTCCATGAGTCACGGTTATTGGAAATGTATTTGACCCTATTTATATATATGATCTTCGTTCCATGAATTTTTTTGGTCATTTTCTGTGGTCAATTCGACGAAAAGGATTCTACCAACATATTCCTTGCTCCAACTTTCCAAAAAACCCTTTCGCACCTAATTTGGTCCTTTGGAACTCGAGATATGGACTGCTGAACAATTCACAGTCTATCTCCAATCAAATCTGTGTCTCCTTTTTTCCTGAATTTTTCTGGCATTTCTGTAGATGATCGAACTCAAAATTTTCTTCTAACTCATTCTTCTCCCCGTTATCTTTCCAATGAGCCCTCTCTTGACTTATTTGGCCTCCTAAAATGTGAGTTATGGTTGTCTGAAGTTAATGCTCATCCTTTCTTGATCTAATTGTGGGGTTAATCTTGACCATTGATTTTGTAGTCCTAAATAATTATGATCCAGGTGGATATCGGTGGAATGGTGGCGGCTTATCTCTGAGAAGAGATGTGACGGTTGCGTTCATTCAAAAGAAGATGATTACAATAAGGCTCTGAAGGCCTTTTTACAATAAATGGGAATCTCAAAAACCCTAGACATCCAAAAACCTAACCCTAGGAGATGAAGCGCCAAAAGTCATGTGGGCCCCGTTTGGGTAAGTTAGTACATCAACTTCCTAGGGTCGTAACTTTTGCATANGCCCTTGATCTGTGTGTCCACAATCTAATCACTTGATGCATGTTGTATGCAGTCGGGGTTGAGCTTTGTTGGTGTCACTTGTTCTGCTACTTCTGAGGTGTCCTATAATGGTGGGAAATAAGGGCAAAGGAGATCCATGTTGAACATTGGGTGCAGGCCAAGGAAAGGAGGAATGTTGAACTCAAAAGAATTATCCTCCACGGCCTTGGTGATGGTGTGTTAGCACTGGAAGTCACCCTCAGATTGCATCGAAGGTAAGCCCAATACCCATCAGATTTTTATGTCACAGGTTGGTTTTAAAGAGGTCAAATGGGCGCAGGCTCAAGGCAATATCATTTTAACTCATAAAAAAGGTACCTGCATGTAAAAACAGGTGAGGTCTTGATCAACTTCAGTGAGTAAGTTTAGCTTAAGTGTGAGCAGAGGGAATAGTTGGTGAGAGAGGTGAATGAGACTACTATGGGCATCAGGCCTTCCAGCAGCTCGAAGAGGAAAAACTTAAACTCAAGACCAATCTTGAGATCAAGCTTCAGACACTGAAATATGGTGCAACCAATAGAGTCACAGCAACAGAATAATCAGACCTCCATTATCTTGCAACTGTAACAACTCAACTAGATCTTCCATGCCTGAGCCATTTAGTATAAGAAGGGAAAAGATAACACAGGAAACTGACTAAAACCGGTCGCGATGCCACTGTGATCAAACCTACATCACAACAACCTAACTACCCTCGACTGGATCATCCATGCTCGAGTGTTCTAACATAATTGTTACATAGAAATGGAAAGGAAGTTGACTTTCATTAAACAAGAAGTCTCAAAAACAAATACATAACCAGAAGAACCAGAGCTTCATCATAACTTTACAGTGCGGGAGCCTAGCTCAACCATCGACCTCTTCAAAAATATAAAAATGACTCCTATATACTCAGAACAATTCGCCACTAACAATGTGCTTGAGTATTTGCATTCAAGTCTTTACGTCTTCATGTTCTCTAGAAGACTATGCATGCAGCCTTCTGTAAGACGAGATCTTCTGATAGACGCAATCGTGTTTCAGTAAGGACCCGCAGAGACACAAACTTGCTGACAGTCCCTTATGGCTTTCCATTTATGGAGTGAGTTGAAGTTTCAACCACCACACCTTTTTTCATTTACTGTTTCTTCTCGGGATCGCAACGAGGCTAAATTCCCAGGGGTTGTTGTGTGTTGTTGGAGGCTCTTTACTGCAGGTCCTATGAAACCTGTGACCTTCCTCTTTTGCACTTCCGAAATCTCGAGCCTTAGGCGCCAACTCCTTCTTCATCACCCCTTCACGCTTGTGACCTCGGCCTGCGACCTTGAGCCTATCTCAAATTTGCTTTGGGATTTCATGCTTCATGAAACTGGCACATCGCTCCCTGCAAAACCCTTGATTCGTGAAACCACAAATCTGTCGATCTAGCACCACGTGCCCCTCTGGATTGGACGAACTAGATCCATTTCTCATGTCACGCTTCACGAGGTTTGATTTTGCTTCCTTCCAAAACTCTCGAGAGTCACTTCCGCGAATCATCGGATCGGCTGCCACCTATCCCCTAATATCCACGTTCCATATCTACTTTGGGCCTTCAACACTTCGGGAGTTCAGACCTTTGATGATTAACTTTAACATTATTTCAAACTCCCAATTCTCACGATAATTTTCTACCGTTGATCTCTCTCAATGAGATCTACGACCCAGATTTAATCTTTGCTCGACCTTGATCGCGAGCCTTTGTGTTAGGATATTTAGACGAAGCAGAAGGTGTATTGAAGGAGAAAGAAAAAGTAGAAAGTGCATGTCCATGAGAAGAATAAGTAGAATCAATACTGATATTGTGTTGCTTCATCGTTGCTTCTAAAGCCGCCATCTTCTTGAAACATTTGAACTCATCATGACCATCTTTATCACAAAAGTTGCAATGTCAATCAGTCTTCTTATTTTCATATTTTGCTCATTTGTCTCTATTAGGAGAAAAAGTTGTTTGAGTGGGTTTGGGACCCTTATATTGCTTGTTGTTGTGGAAAGGATGTTGCTTCTTGGGATTCTTCAGTTTATCGTTCTGATGGACAACTAAAGCTTTGTTGGAGGTACCTGCAGTGTTGGTCACTCCAAGTTGTACTATATTATCTTGCTCTCTAATCAAAGCATCAAAAAAGTTCTCAAGACTGGGTTTTTGATAAGCTGCCCCTAGATCCTCTCGCATAGCATAAAAGGTAGATACAAACACAGAATATGCACTACCTAGCTTAGAAAGAATAAGATAGATGCAACGATCTTCGTATATCTTTATCTTACATTCTTCACATAAAGTTCTGAGTGTTTTAAACTTAGATAGATAGTCTTCAATGCAAGAAAAATCACTTGGACTTAAAGTTAGTACTTGATTTTCTAACTATTGTGCTCAAATAATATTGTGATTACCAAACACAGATTCAATATTTTCCCAAGCTTCTTTGGGTTTATCAATTGATTGAAGGTGGAACCTTAAATCAGGAGAGATGAACATTCTGATTAATCCACGTGCTTCGTCATTCCTTTTATCCCATTTGGATTTCTTATCAACATTAGTGGGTGTTGTTTCCTTTCCCAAGGTAATCCGGTACAAGCCTTTACTTCTTAATAAATCCTCCATATGGGATTTCCATTGGAAGTNTGTTCTAACATAATTGTTACATAGAAATGGAAAGGAAGTTGACTTTCATTAAACAAGAAGTCTCAAAAACAAATACATAACCAGAAGAACCAGAGCTTCATCATAACTTTACAGTGCGGGAGCCTAGCTCAACCATCGACCTCTTCAAAAATATAAAAATGACTCCTATATACTCAGAACAATTCGCCACTAACAATGTGCTTGAGTATTTGCATTCAAGTCTTTACGTCTTCATGTTCTCTAGAAGACTATGCATGCAGCCTTCTGTAAGACGAGATCTTCTGATAGACGCAATCGTGTTTCAGTAAGGACCCGCAGAGACACAAACTTGCTGACAGTCCCTTATGGCTTTCCATTTATGGAGTGAGTTGAAGTTTCAACCACCACACCTTTTTTCATTTACTGTTTCTTCTCGGGATCGCAACGAGGCTAAATTCCCAGGGGTTGTTGTGTGTTGTTGGAGGCTCTTTACTGCAGGTCCTATGAAACCTGTGACCTTCCTCTTTTGCACTTCCGAAATCTCGAGCCTTAGGCGCCAACTCCTTCTTCATCACCCCTTCACGCTTGTGACCTCGGCCTGCGACCTTGAGCCTATCTCAAATTTGCTTTGGGATTTCATGCTTCATGAAACTGGCACATCGCTCCCTGCAAAACCCTTGATTCGTGAAACCACAAATCTGTCGATCTAGCACCACGTGCCCCTCTGGATTGGACGAACTAGATCCATTTCTCATGTCACGCTTCACGAGGTTTGATTTTGCTTCCTTCCAAAACTCTCGAGAGTCACTTCCGCAAATAATCGGATCGGCTGCCACCTATCCCCTAAGATCCACGTTCCATATCTACTTTGGGCCTTCAACACTTCGGGAGTTCGGACCTTTGATGATTAACTTTAACATTATTTCAAACTCCCAATTCTCACGATAATTTTCTACCGTTGATCTCTCCCAATGAGATCTACGACCCAGATTTAATCTTTGCTCGACCTTGATCGCGAGCCTTTGTGTTAGGATATTTAGACGAAGTAGAAGGTGTATTGAAGGAGAAAGAAAAAGTAGAAAGTGCATGTCCATGAGAAGAATAAGTAGAATCAATACTGATATTGTGTTGCTTCATCGTTGCTTCTAAAGCCGCCATATTCTTGAAACATTTGAACTCATCATGACCATCTTTATCACAAAAGTTGCAATGTCAGTCAGTCTTCTTATTTTCATATTTTACTCATTTGTCTCTATTAGGAGAAAAAGTTGTCTGAGTGGGTTTGGGACCCTTATATTGCTTGTTGTTGTGGAAAGGATGTTGCTTCTTGGGATTCTTCAGTTTATCGTTCTGATGGATAACTAAAGCTTTGTTGGAGGTACCTGCAGTGTTGGTCACTCCAAGTTGTACTATATTATCTTGCTCTCTAATCAAAGCATCAAAAAATTTCTCAAGACTGGGTTTTTGATAAGCTGCCCCTAGATCCTCTTGCATAGCATAAAAGGTAGATACAAACACAGAATATGCACTACCTAGCTTAGAAAGAATAAGATAGATGCAACGATCTTCGTATATCTTTATCTTACATTCTTCACATAAAGTTCTGAGTGTTTTAAACTTAGATAGATAGTCTTCAATGCAAGAAAAATCACTTGGACTTAAAGTTAGTACTTGATTTTCTAACTATTGTGCTCAAATAATATTGTGATTACCAAACACAGATTCAATATTTTCCCAAGCTTCTTTGGGTTTATCAATTGATTGAAGGTGGAACCTTAAATCAGGAGAGATGAACATTCTGATTAATCCACGTGCTTCGTCATTCCTTTTATCCCATTTGGATTTCTTATCAACATTAGTGGGTGTTGTTTCCTTTCCCAAGGTAATCCGGTACAAGCCTTTACTTCTTAATAAATCCTCCATATGGGATTTCCATTGGAAGTAGTTGGTGTTGGTAAGTAAGAGATTACTTGTAGAATCCATATTAAATATGCAGATAATACAAATTTAAAAATTGAAATTGATTGTCTGAATGGAAAGATATCAAAAAGTTGTGCGGTTTAAAAAAAAACGGCACTGAAAACGGACTTTGGATGTGAGAGTTATGTCCTTTTAAAAAAAGACATAAACGGTAACCAAATGACCACATGATAGTGTAAGTTGCTTTATGAAGTGACCCGCTTAGGTTTTTTGCACTATTTCCTTGGCCTCCAATTTTTGCAAACCAATGAAGGAATTTTTATTTCCCAGTCTAAGTATGTTTGTGACCTTCTTCGTCGCTTTCACATGGACGATTGTAAACCAACCGCTTCTCCCTTCTAGTCTGGAGTCAAGCTTACTGCCACCTATACTTATCCCAAAATTGATGCCACCTTGTACCGCTAGTTAGTTGGTAGCCTCTTATACTTGACTCATACCCGTCTTGATCTTTCCTTTGTTGTTGGTCTTGTTGCCCGATATATGCAAACACCCCATGAAAGCCATTGGAAAGCAGCTAAAAGGATACTTCGCTATGTCCATGGTACAGTTCAATTCAGGATACATTATAGTTCAGGGGGGACTCCTTTATTGGTTGGTTTCACTAATTTAGATTGGGCCAACGACCCTAATGATTGGAAGTCTACTGCAAGTTATTTTTTTAGCCTTGGTTAAGGACCTGTCACTTGGGTCTGTAAGAAACAACAGGATATTTCACTTTCTTCAGCAGAAGCAGAGTACCGAGCAATGGTAAATGCAAGTCGGGAAGCCGTGTGGCTTCGACAGATCCTTTCAGAGTTTGGATTCCAGTAGAAGCATTCGACTAGCCTTTGGTGTGAAAATCAGAGTGCCATCAAGCTCGCCAAAGACCCAGTTCAACATCAGCGTAGCAAATACGTTGAGCTACACATGCACTTCATCAGAAAGCTCATTCATGATCAAGTTATTGAAGTGCTATTTTTTTGTACAGAAGATCAAGTTGCAGACATTTTCACAAAGTCTCTTACAAAAGTGAAGTTTTCCAAACTTCGATCTATGTTAGGAGTTCAGGAAGTTGTCATTAAGGGGGGATAGGCTCTAATTCTGCCTTGCTTCTCCTATTGTGTCACCATTGTAAATCCTTCAATCCTATCCCAAGTTGTTCTTAAGAGGGGATGTTAGGATATTTAGACACTTAGGAGTTAGTTAAGATCTACTTGGTCTAATGTATCGTTAGGTAAAAGTGTGTTTCTTTAGTATGCATTAGTATGCATTTGTAGTTAGGAAATCCGACAGTCACGATATGTTTCTGACATAGAGTGATCTGACGGTTCATACTCTCCTCGATTTTAACGACCATTGATCTGTGGCTTAACACTCGATTGGTCCATGATCTCTATTTAAAGAGCATGGAGGGTCATTTGTTGATGATCAATTGTGAGAAAATCTCTTGTAAAATCTCTCTGTAATATTTTTCTTTTGCATTAATAAACTGCTCCAAGTGGTCGCATTGGTTGGGGCCGTGGATGTTTCCCTGTAGGGGTTTTACCATGTGAAAACATTGGTGTGTTGATCTTTGATATGGTTATGTGAGTGGTTACTGAAGGTATTAGTCCTCTGTTGGAATACCTGTGTTGTCGAACACTTTGCTCTGGTGCTAATCTTTGAGAAACTTTGGACTTCCGAATGCCAGTGTGTTGTCGACCTGATTTGTCTGATTGGATCTCCGCCATTGAAAGATAAACTTGTCTGCTTACTTGATTCAAGTCCAGAAGGGACTGCTCTGAATGCTGCACTTTGACGTTTATTGTGCAAGACGCGAACTTGGACAACCTGTTTCCCTTGACAACTATATATGATAACATTTGGCTCCACGGGGGATGGCATGCTCCCTGCGAGCTTCTAAGAACAAGTAGTTCCAGTGCCTTAGTTGTTGGGTTATGGAGTTTGGCTCAAAACATTTCACTGAAGGCAGACATGTACACTATTTTACTTATAAAAGGAAAACAAACACACATGCTCCAGAAGGAGCTTATTTATGTACAATCCTATACTAACTGATCTTTACAAAGTGCTAGGTGAAAGCAAACTTCCACCATAGCCACCCAGACTGTCTAGTGATAAATTTATTATCTTTACTGCAATTGATCCTCAAAAAGCTAGGGAAGTATGACATCAGAACGAGAACATGCCTTGGAATGATGCCCATACCCCCAAATGATGATAAGATTAATAATTCTGCAGGCTCCAATGCTTTTTGAAAACACAGCTCCATATATGACCCCACAACATCACAAAATTTACAATCAGGGGAGCTCAACTGGTAAGAAATTACCTCTCATTATTCATTGTTTCTCACCTGTTGTTTGATGCTCTCAAAGTGTACAGGTGGGTGGAGAATTGATGCAGGCTGGCCAATACCAGGTGATATTTTCTCATTTACAGGCTCTGGGCAGGATATGAACTGCACGTTTGGTTCTCCCTCTTCTTCTTCATGACTCTCCCAAGGATCAAAATCAGAATCATCATAAACATGAACCATGGGAAAGCTCTGCTCTTTGTCTTCTATAGGCACAGAATGGCAGATTTCCACACAATGTTTTTCCTCAATGTATAAAGGAAAAGGCTCTATAGTATGCTCTTGGAAATCCTCAAAATTTGAAACATACGATTCCATGTATATAGCCATAGGATCATGAATCGTGTGACAGAATCATGGCTACTATAGAAGACCAAGTTGCTTCTCTATAAATGCCTCTCTGCTTGCAAATAAAAAACCTCCTTGCTCCTTTGAAAACAACTCTCGATCATTAGCAGTTGCAGTTTCTTTTCCTTATTGTTGTTCCAGCTCTGATTCATAATCATTATCTTCTTGCTCAAAATATGAAACATGATGACAGTCTTCTTCCTTAGGCACATGCAATTTTTCAAGATATGTTTGCATATGAACCTCCTTGCTAGCCCTGATGTTCTCTTCGACTTCTTTAGCATCTTCAAACAAGCGTCTTAACGATGAAGATTTCCTCTCTCTCAGGAGAAGGACCAGCTCTGGATGTTGAGCCATGACATAGTACACCATGGCAACAATCTGTGGGTATGATCTCCATAGGCATACTATGATAAACACTGTAAAACCTCCTGTTGAAAACAACCAAGATTTCTTCTTCCCCTCTCCTCAAGGCATTAAACTCAAACTAGTATTGATCGAGGGACTTGTTCTCACCCCAACACTTTAAAAATGCATGGCATAGATCGGTCCAATAGCCAATAGAACCGGCTTCCAGACATATAAACCACACAACACCATCTCCAGACAGGGATTGTGAGAACAACCTCATGGCAACATCATCATGAACAATCTCAAACTGATCGACAAAGATTTCAAAAGCCTCCAAATGCCTCTTAGTTGTAATATGATCCTCTCCAGAAAATCGAGGAAGATACTCAAAGGAATAATGAGGATAAGGATGAAGGTCATGTAGTAGCCTTAAAGGTTTAAACAACTTATTTTTTATTTTAATTTGAAAAGCAGTGGGATGATCATGAGGGTTAACGAGTTGATGGAAAGGCTCGGAAGAAATAATGGAGGGTAATGAGGTTTGAGAAGACTGTGAATTATTTTCAACCTCCTCAAGGCTGCAAGGGTGATCAATTTCAAGAGGAGATGCAATACAGATCTCACTTTTATGAATAGGCAGAGGTGAAGACATGAGATCAATATCTACAACATAATAAGAGGGCATGTTTTCTTCTTCCAAGGATGGATAAATAAAGGAAGGCCTATTATCATCTGAATAGACAAAGCAAAGGATAATCCTCTTTATATGTGAAGGGAAAGAGAGAAATGA
>JZKD02S0680254.1:195503-232216 GCA_000966675.3 Picea glauca | reverse complement strand
CAGTTGTTAGCATAATATTTTCTACAAATTATAATATATGCATGCATTACCAAAATGCATTCAATAATTCCTTGAGGACTCTACCTTAGCATGCATGTGTGCAAATTACCACTTTCTCACATTCATGATCTATTCATGCATACTATTCAATGAACCCTTGCATTGGTTTCAGAATTCCCTTTATCTAAGGCATGCATCTCACTGTGGTGAATTGGAAGGTCTGGCCAATGCCTTGACACATCATCCATACACTTCCTCATGCTTTCTCAACCATTTGGATTCCTTCCTTTTCAACCCAAACACTACACCAAGAATAAAATCATGTGGTTCTCCTCAGTGTTAGAAAAAATGTTTCAGTCCAAGCATTAATTACAAGTAGGAATTGCATTGGATACATGTGTGGTAATATAACCTTTCCATAACCAACAATGTCATGGTCTCACACATGACTAGCTTTACTGACATTTATCTCTATAACAAGGTCATACCCCTTTATTTCTTTGGTTATTAATTCATAACCAACAAAATCATGACATTTTATTATGACAATTGAATGCATTCAAAAGTTGATAGCTTTTATAACTATCTCAGGCCTTAAGCCTTTACCACACTCAATGGTATATCATTCCTTTAATGCATTAAATTCATACAATAATAACACTTCATAAAATAACTTCTAGTTGAGTGAATTCTTACCTAAATTCCCTCCATCAATTATGCAGCATAAGTACATCCAACTTATACCTGCATAGGTTTCCATGAATTTGTTGATGTTGCTTGATTAGCTGATAGACGGTAGAATCTTATAGTCTTCCTTCATCAACCTCTTATCATCATTTTTCCTTTCTGATATATTCTTCATATGGATGAGTTCCATGAGCAGAAAAATCATCAATAGCACTTGAAATCATGCAATAAACTCGCTCTTTCTTGGCACAATAGCCATCATCAACAACTTTCATATTCATATATATAACAATAGACTACTTGTATTCTTAAACATGTTGTATATATTAACAAATATACATTCATTAATGCATATCTATATGCATTAAGAGTGCATCCTTTGTTGATATTATGGTAGTTGCGGTAGGTATTAAACCTCCACGTGTAACCCTGACAAGAATAGAATATTTTGGGAAGCAAGAAGAAACCCTAAAGCGGACATAACACTAGGATAGAAGTCGGCTAAAGAAAATAATTAATATTGAGTTTTTAGCCTCCAGAAAGAGAAGTCGACCCAGACAGCTAAGGAAGAGCAGTATAAATACAGGATGCCAGGAATTATTTGGACACACACAGCTCACAACTGCATAAATTTAGTAAATTCGTAAGTTTGGAGAGTAGCTACAGTTGCAACTACTATAACTAGTATTTTCGGTTTTAGGCTTGGACTTTCTCTTGGTTATGGTTTGGAATTTCTCTTGGTTATGGTTTGGATTTTCTGCTTGGTATGCTAGCTCTGAAGAGTGGTACGTACCGTGATTGGATTTTGGATCTAGGGTTTGCTTCCAAAATTATTCTCTCTATCAAGGTTAAGGTACTCGGGGGTGGCTTCGACCTATCGTTGGGTGACAATATTGCTATATTTTCTATGGTTAAATGAGCATACCTATTATTTCTAACCGGTTATGGGCCCACACTATCTTCGGACACTCTAACCATTGGAAGATAGATTGGGAGTATTTTTCTCAATTACAATTACAGTTGCAGCCAATTTTTTTGTTGCAGCAATGAAACCCTAACCCTCTTGTTAAAGCACCTTAAGTGAATATATTGACCTAATTTCTGGATAGCCTGGTGCACCCTAACCTAACACACCTCCTGGTACTCTTAGCAAGATAAGATGTCAATTTTGAGTTTTTGGTCAAAGTCAAAGGTTGACCCATTCAAAGCAGTCATGACTTACTCTATGAAGTCAGAAAACAAGTTAGAAGGGGCTTCTAACTTCATAGAATGGAAGAAAAGGATTGACCTTGTCCTTTCCAAGAATAAAGTGTTGGATATCGTCAAAGGAAAGATCGTGGAACCACAGTTTGAAGAAGGAAAAGAGAAGGAACCTCATAACGTTGTAGTTATGGAGAAGGATAATGAAATCAATGCCATGAGTATCATAATGGACTCTGTAAAATACCACTTGATACCCTACATCTCTCATCTTGACTCATCTAACAAGATGTGTGATGCCCTAACTAATCTCTTCTCAGTAAAAAACATTGGAAAGTAATGAGTCTGAAGAATGATCTTCGTGACATGAAAATGAATGATGATGAAATAATAACATCATACTTTGTGAGAATGTCTTAGTTAAGAGATTAACTACAAGCTATTGAAGAAATCATTTCAAGGAACCAGTAAGTATAGTACTCAACAACCTTCCCCAGACATGCGATGCATTTGATGCAAGCATGAACAAAAGAAAGGAGTATCTCACATTTGAAGAACTTTAGACTTGTTTTGCACAAGAAGAATCAAGCATTAGCACAAAAGAGAAATCCCAAAATAAATACGATGATCAAGCCTTCACAACAAAATTCAATAATTTTAGGAATAAGAGGAAGTTTGTCTTAAGGAAGGAAACATACGAAGCATCAGTTGTCGAAGAAAGGGAAACCTCAAAGAAAGCCAAGCAAGATAAAACAAACTTCTTCTTCTAAGTCAAGGTAACAATATTCTTCAAAGTTCTTGTACATACCATGTTTACATAGTTTATGTACATGTCTTGCATATCTATTTCTTAGAATATAAGATGTTCAAGTGAAACAATACCTATGGATGAATAACAAGATAAGAATTATTATCATGATGACTACAAGTCAAGCAATACACATGAAAAGATGAAGTATGATGACAACCCTTGGTAACAATTCATGTGGAAGTTATTATATAAGTAACAACTTCCAGATAAGCTTAAATTAGAATCAAACTTGAAAGACCCAAAAGAATTCAAACAAAAAGAAGTCAACAATCAAGAGGAAATTAGAAAAAGACTTGTGACACTTTGCAAAAGGAAATAAGGATGCAAATGGAATCATGGAATCTCTTAGATGGAGGGAACTGATTACAAAATTCCAAAAGAAGAGCATGCATTAATGCATGAAGCAAGGATTAGGAGGGAGCTAATCCTAAATGATATGATCCATTGAGGATTATGAAGTATTTGTCGATGTTCCAATTGAAAGTAGCAGCCATGATAAGCAGCACGTGTTCAGTTTGACTCTAGAAGAAGTCTTCTTCGAAAAGAAGCCTTAAAGTATCATTGGTTGTCCATGTACATCCATGATTATATGATGAAAGGAAGAAGTTGGAATATTCATTGAATATAGAAGAACCCATGGACCTAAGAGATAAAGAGAGACATGAGGAAGAACATGAAGATTCCAAGAAATAAAGAAAAGCAAGAACAACCAGTTATTATATCGAGAATCAAAAGACTACCAGCTTGGTTTGAACCCACTAAGAAGCAATCAAGAAGAATAAATGGAAGTTATGATAAAGAAAAGTGTATGTAAGAAAATGTGAAAAATACTTATGAATGGAAGCATTGCAAGATTCAGAGATTCTTCCAGAAGGAGGGAGAAGACTATGACAACAACTTGTTCCAGTAAACTAGATATACCTCTTTAGTATCCATGGATTAGAATTTACATGTAAAGGACTTTTCTTCCCAATAAATAAAGTGAGAAAGAATATTATACCAGAAAGAGACCAATGTATGCAGATATAAGAAGACCTTGTATGGATTCAAACAACTTGATGCAAAGTATCTCATATACAGCAGAAGTGTGGTGAAAACTTTCTATGACAGAGATAGTGTATCAGAATAGTTACTCAAAAGTCTAGGATGATGGATTGCTAATCCATGGAAAACTCTCATGATGACAGAAGAAGTGCTACTTGGATATGTTTCAGTTTTATCCTTGCCACAATGTCATGAGCTAGCAGGAAACAAAAGAGTTGAATTCGACCATGATATATTGTAATGATCAAATCTATATGAAGCCTTCATAGAAAACCAGTGTTCCATGACAGACCGAAGTNGTATCATAATGGACTCTGTAAAATACCACTTGATACCCTACATCTCTCATCTTGACTCATCTAACAAGATGTGTGATGCCCTAACTAATCTCTTCTCAGTAAAAAACATTGGAAAAGTAATGAGTCTGAAGAATGATCTTCGTGACATGAAAATGAATGATGATGAAAGAATAACATCATACTTTGTGAGAATGTCTTAGTTAAGAGATTAACTACAAGATATTGAAGAAATCATTTCAAGGAACCAGTAAGTATAGCACTCAACAACCTTCCCCAGACATGCGATGCATTTGACGCAAGCATGAACAAAAGAAAGGAGTATCTCACATTTGAAGAACTTTATACTTGTTTTGCACAAGAAGAATCAAGCATTAGCACAAAAGAGAAATCCCAAAATAAATACGATGATCAAGCCTTCACAACAAAATTCAATAATTTTAGGAATAAGAGGAAGTTTGGCTTAAGGAAGGAAACATACGAAGCATCAGTTGTCGAAGAAAGGGAAACCTCAAAGAAGGCCAAGCAAGATAAAACAAACTTCTTCTTCTAAGTCAAGGTAACAATATTCTTCAAAGTTCTTGTACATACCATGTTTACATAGTTTATGTACATGTATTGCATATCTATTTCTTAGAATATAAGATGTTCAAGTGAAACAATACCTATGGAAGAATAACAAGATAAGAATTGTTATCATGATGACTACAAGTCAAGCAATACACATGAAAAGATGAAGTATGATGACAACCCTTGGTAACAATTCATGTGGAAGTTATTATATAAGTAACAAATTCCAGATAAGCTGAAATTAGAATCAAACTTGAAAGACCCAGAAGAATTCAAAACAAAAAGAAGTCAACAATCAAGAGGAAATTAGAAAAAGACTTGTGACACTTTGCAAAAGGAAATAAGGATGCAGATGGAAGCATGGAATCTCTTAGATGGAGGGAACTGATTACAAAATTCCAAAAGAAGAGCATGCATTCATGCATGAAGCAAGGATTAGGAGGGATCTAATCCTAAATGATATGATCCATTGAGGATTATGAAGTATTTGTCCATGTTCCAATTGAAAGTAGCAGCCATGATAAGCAGCACGTGTTAAGTTTGACTCTAGAAGAAGTCTTCTTCGAAAAGAAGCCTTAAAATATCATTGGTTTTCCATGTACATCCATGATTATATGATGAAAGGAAGAAGTTGGAATATTCATTGAATATAGAAGAACCCATGGACCTAAGAGATAAAGCGAGACATGAGGAAGAACATGAAGATTCCAAGAAATAAAGAAAAGCAAGAACAACCAGTTATTATATCGAGAATCAAAAGACTACCAACTTGGTTTGAACCCACTAAGAAGCAATCAAGCAGAATAAATGGAAGTTATGATAAAGAAAAGTGTATGTAAGAAAATGTGAAAAAGACTTATGAATGGAAGCATTGCAAGATTCAGAGATTCTTCCAGAAGGAGGGAGAAGACTATGACAACAACTTGTTCCAGTAAACTAGATATACCTCTTTAGTATCCATGGATTAGAATTTACATGTAAAGGACTTTTCTTCCCAATAAATAAAGTGAGAAAGAATATTATACCAGAAAGAGACCAATGTATGCAGATATAAGAAGACCTTGTATGGATTCAAACAACTTGATGCAAAGTATCTCATATACAGCAGAAGTGTGGTGAAAACTTTCTATGACAGAGATAGTGTATCAGAATAGTTACTCAAAAGTCTAGGATGATGGATTGCTAATCCATGGAAAACTCTCATGATGACAGAAGAAGTGCTACTTGGATATGTTTCAGTTTTATCCTTGCCACAATGTCATGAGCTAGCAGGAAACAAAAGAGTTGAATTCGACCATGATATATTGTAATGATCAAATCTATATGAAGCCTTCATAGAAAACCAGTGTTCCATGACAGACCGAAGTACATTGAGATCAAGAATTATATTCTTCGTGATGAAGTCCAGAAAATAGAAGTGGTTCTCCAATATATATCCACAGATGAGAAGATATCAGATATTTTGGTAAAGCCTATGTCCAAGATGAAAATTTTGCGTACTTAAGAAACAAGTTGGGGTTCGTGGAGACAAATTCCTTATTGAAAAAGGATGATATTACTCTAAAGTTGGGAGGGAGAACTAATATGTTATTGATTTATGGACAGTAATTTTTCAGTTTAAAAAATGGTCCGGGATGAGAAGTTCCTTTCCAGTTCAGAAAGTGGTTTTAGATTTTTTACGGACATGCATTTTCCAGTTCAGAAAATGGTCCAGATAGGATAGTCATTTTCATAATGAAAATGGTATGATAGATTGTTGTTGTACCATAGACAGTGATTCCCCTTGTGGCCAGTGTGGGGGAATGGTCTAGGACAATCATTCTTATTGGAATTCACTCTAAGTAATGGTCTGCCTCATCAGGCAGTCATTCTTTCAAAGTTCATAGTTGTGAACAATTTCAAAGAATGGTTCATTTTGGAGGTTGGTGCAGGACAGTCATTTCCATTAGGAAATGTTTCGGACAGTCATTCCCTAGGGAAGAATCATTTTATCTAGGTTTCACTATGACTAGTGCCAACGGAATGGCCCAGTTAGGTGAATGGTCCAGATTCAGCAATCAGGGATAGGAATTCCCTAGGTCAAACTCATTCTCTCCAGGTTGCACTATGATTAGTTATGGAGGAATGGACCAGTTAGGTGAATGGTCCAGGCTCAGAAATCAGGGATAGTTATTCTTCTATGCTTCAGAAGAATAGTCCAGATATCCCATGGCTGATGTTTTACCTCCTGAGGGAAGATGCTCTTCCATATCTCACAAATGTGAGTGGAAGAATGGCCTAGATGACTCAGTTTGTATCATGATATTGTTATGTAGGTTGATATCGGATAATATGATTACTATGGAGATTGTATGTCTCTAGACAGTAGTTGTATGCCATTGTGGTGGATGTGTTCCACTTGTTGTGACTATGTGTCACGAGTTAAATAGTAGTATGATACTTGGTGTGGTTGTGTACCACTGAATAGTAGTTGTGTACTACTATGGATAGACACAGTTGTGTTCTATTGAATGTCATTGTTTTGATTTCCATGAAGACTATCAGTGGTGTTGGAAGTTATTACCATCTAGATGGATAGTTAGTGTGCTGGTGGATAGATATTCTCCAGGTGGAAAATGGTCCAGGAAAGTTATTCTTCTAGGGAATATGTCTGGATTAGAAGAATAGTCATTATAGCCCATGGTGTGGCTTCCAGCATCTGTTGGAATAGTTATTCTTCTAGGACATATGTCCAGATTAGAAGAATAGTTCTTGTATCTCTCTATGGAGTGAATGACTTATTCAACATCATGTCTAATTACTTAGATGGAGTATGGCTTCAAGAAATGATGCAATTGATGCTATCAGATGATACTGATATTGATGATGGTGCTCATGATTTAATCATGATATGGCTTGTGTGGCTATGATGATGCTACCGGTCGAATGGTATGTTTGTGTTCAATAACATTGCTTTCAATACTTCCCTAGCTAGGAGGGAGTGTTGATATTATGGTAGTTGTGGGAGGTATTAAACCTCCACATGTAACCCTGACAATAATAGAATATTATGGGAAGCAAGAAGAAACCCTAAAGCATTGGACATAACCCTAGAAGAAAAGTCGGCTAAAGAAAATAATTAATATTGAGTTTTTAGCCTCAAGAAAGAGAAGTCACCCCAGACAGCTAAGGAAGAGCAGTATAAATATAGGATTCCAGAGCTCATTTCGACACGCACAGATCACAACTGCAGAAATTTAGTAAGTGTGCAATTTTGGAGAGTAGTTCCAGCTGCAACTACTATTTTCAGTTTTAGGCTTGGACTTTCTCTTGGTTATGGTTTGGAATTTCTTTTTGGTACACTAGCTCTGGAGAGTGGTACGCTACCTTGATTGGATTTTGGATCTAGGGTTTGCTTCTTGAATTATTCTCTCTATCAAGGTTAAGGTGCTATGGGGTGGCTTCGACCTATGGTTGGGTGACAATATTGTTATATTGTCTATGGATAAATGAGCACACCTATTATTTATAACATATTTAGCATGCTCATAAATTCATATACGTTTTAGCTTCTTGTGCTATGTATGGTTGTCCAACAAGCGATATCATAATTGTTGCTACAACACTTACAATAACCTCTTTCTTTTGTTGCAACTCTCTTTGTTGTTTCTAGTTGTTCTCAAGTCTCACTAGATTCTCGTACTCTTTAATTTTCTTGTTGAAGTCATTGAACATTATTTCTTGCTTCCATGAGCACTTTTCAGCCAAACCACACTTGGCCACTTAACATTTTCAGCCATATATTATGTTTATATCAAACTTAATTATTTATCTATTTCCTGGATCTGTCTGACCCAACTCATACCTGACCAAACTATATTTCCAACCATGCTATCGTATATACTTTGGATCTTCAATATCCATTTACTTAACTAGACAAAGTTGATTCAACTTGCCATGCTTGAACACTTCAGCTCTTATCGTTGCTTGCACCATTATTTCCTCCTTCCGTAACCCATTTGGTCTCAACTTGACTTCCTTAGTCAATATTCTAGCATAGTGCAATGCTACACAAATTTCTTATTTTCTAGCTTCATAGAGATTAACTGGAAGTAGTTAGCATTGCCTTTATCTTCCATCATAACTCCAATGGTACTTATAGCCCTCTAGAATATTACCAATGGCTCCTTTCCACTTGAGATGGTTTCTCTCGGGTACCATCTCTTTTGCATACCAATTCAACTTAGAACCATTTTATTCTTCATGGTCCCTTATTGATTTCCTTTCACAATATCACCTCCATACTTGTATCCCAATATATTTTGGAAATGCACTCAGCACCTTTGGAATGAATCAACAATCCTATTTTATTGTTGTCATCCCTCCTGGAGTGTTTCCATACACTCTTATTAGCTTGAAATCCACCTCATGGTACCTTATTTCATTATCTTAAGATGTTCAAAGACTTGACTCAGTCCTATAATCCTTCTTCCATTTATGAGATACCCTTCCTCAAAGCTTGACTACTTCCTTCCAGAACCAATCTACACATAACACATTGCTTATGTATATGTTGGAACTATTTACCATACATGTACCTTCATTACTTCACCCTTGAAGTTCTAGAACTCATATCATGCTTCCATTGCACTACTCTAACCACCATAATGGAGGTATTACTCCAAAANACTTATGAATGGAAGCATTGCAAGATTCAGAGATTCTTCCAGAAGGAGGGAGAAGACTATGACAACAACTTGTTCCAGTAAACTAGATATACCTCTTTAGTATCCATGGATTAGAATTTACATGTAAAGGACTTTTCTTCCCAATAAATAAAGTGAGAAAGAATATTATACCAGAAAGAGACCAATGTATGCAGATATAAGAAGACCTTGTATGGATTCAAACAACTTGATGCAAAGTATCTCATATACAGCAGAAGTGTGGTGAAAACTTTCTATGACAGAGATAGTGTATCAGAATAGTTACTCAAAAGTCTAGGATGATGGATTGCTAATCCATGGAAAACTCTCATGATGACAGAAGAAGTGCTACTTGGATATGTTTCAGTTTTATCCTTGCCACAATGTCATGAGCTAGCAGGAAACAAAAGAGTTGAATTCGACCATGATATATTGTAATGATCAAATCTATATGAAGCCTTCATAGAAAACCAGTGTTCCATGACAGACCGAAGTTCATTGAGATCAAGCATTATATTCTTCGTGATGAAGTCCAGAAAATAGAAGTGGTTCTCCAATATATATCCACAGATGAGAAGATATCAGATATTTTGGTAAAGCCTCTGTCCAAGATGAAAATTTTGCGTACTTAAGAAACAAGTTGGGGTTCGTGGAGACAAATTCCTTATTGAAAAAGGACGATATTACTCTAAAGTTGGGAGGGAGAACTAATATGTTATTGATTTATGGACAGTAATTTTTCAGTTTAAAAAATGGTCCGGGATGAGCAGTTCCTTTCCAGTTCAGAAAGTGGTTTTAGATTTTTTACGAACATGCATTTTCCAGTTCAGAAAATGGTCCAGATAGGATAGTCATTTTCATAATGAAAATGGTCTGATAGATTGTTGTTGTACCATAGACAGTGATTCCCCTTGTGGCCAGTGTGGGGGAATGGTCTAGGACAATCATTCTTATTGGAATTCACTCTAAGTAATGGTCTGCCTCGTCAGGAAGTCATTCTTTCGAAGTTCATAGTTGTGAACAATTTCAAAGAATGGTTCGTTTTGGAGGTTGGTGCAGGACAGTCATTTCCATTAGGAAATGTTTCGGACAGTCATTCCCTAGGGAAGACTCATTCTATCTAGGTTGCACTATGAATAGTGCCAACGGAATGGCCCAATTAGGTGAATGGTCCAGATTCAGCAATCAGGGACAGGAATTCCCTAGGTCAAACTCATTCTCTCCAGGTTGCATTATGATTAGTTCTGGAGGAATGGACCAGTTAGGTGAATGGTCCAGGCTCAGAAATCAGGGATATTTATTCTTCTATGCTTGAGAAGAATAGTCCAGATATCTCATGGCTGATGTTTTACCTCTTGAGGGAAGATGCTCTTCCAGATCTCACAGATGTGAGTGGAAGAATGGCCTAGATGACTCAGTTTGTATCATGATATTGTTATGTAGGTTGATATCGGATAATATGATTACTGTGGAGATTGTATGTCTCTAGACAGTAGTTGTATGCCATTGTGGTGGATGTGTTCCACTTGTTGTGACTATGTGTCACGAGTTAAATAGAAGTGTGATACTTGGTGTGGTTGTGTACCACTGAATAGTAGTTGTGTACTACTATGGATAGACACAGTTGTGTTCTATTGAATGTCATCGTTCTGATTTCCATGAAGACTATCAGTGGTGTTGGAAATTATTACCATCTAGATGGATAGTTAGTGTGTTGGTGGATAGATATTCTCCAAGTGGAAAATGGTCCAGGAAAGTTATTCTTCTAGGGCATATGTCTGGATTAGAAGAATAGTCATTATAGCCCATGGCATGGCTTCCAGCATCTGTTGGAATAGTTATTCTTCTAGGACATATGTCCAGATTAGAAGAATAGTTCTTGTATCTCTCTATGGAGTGAATGACTTATTCAACATCATGTCTAATTACTTAGATGGAGTATGGCTTCAAGAAATGATGCAATTGATGCTATCAGATGATACTGATATTGATGATGGTGCTCATGATTTAATCATGATATGGCTTGTGTGGCTATGATGATGCTACCGGTCGAATGGTATGTTTGTGTTCAATAACATTGCTTTCAATACTTCCCTAGCTAGGAGGGAGTGTTGATATTATGGTAGTTGTGGGAGGTATTAAACCTCCACATGTAACCCTGACAATAATAGAATATTATGGGAAGCAAGAAGAAACCCTAAAGCATTGGACATAACCCTAGAAGAAAAGTCGGCTAAAGAAAATAATTAATATTGAGTTTTTAGCCTCAAGAAAGAGAAGTCACCCCAGACAGCTAAGGAAGAGCAGTATAAATATAGGATTCCAGAGCTCATTTCGACACGCACAGATCACAACTGCAGAAATTTAGTAAGTGTGCAATTTTGGAGAGTAGTTCCAGCTGCAACTACTATTTTCAGTTTTAGGCTTGGACTTTCTCTTGGTTATGGTTTGGAATTTCTTTTTGGTACACTAGCTCTGGAGAGTGGTACGCTACCTTGATTGGATTTTGGATCTAGGGTTTGCTTCTTGAATTATTCTCTCTATCAAGGTTAAGGTGCTATGGGGTGGCTTCGACCTATGGTTGGGTGACAATATTGTTATATTGTCTATGGATAAATGAGCACACCTATTATTTATAACATATTTAGCATGCTCATAAATTCATATACGTTTTAGCTTCTTGTGCTATGTATGGTTGTCCAACAAGCGATATCATAATTGTTGCTACAACACTTACAATAACCTCTTTCTTTTGTTGCAACTCTCTTTGTTGTTTCTAGTTGTTCTCAAGTCTCACTAGATTCTCGTACTCTTTAATTTTCTTGTTGAAGTCATTGAACATTATTTCTTGCTTCCATGAGCACTTTTCAGCCAAACCACACTTGGCCACTTAACATTTTCAGCCATATATTATGTTTATATCAAACTTAATTATTTATCTATTTCCTGGATCTGTCTGACCCAACTCATACCTGACCAAACTATATTTCCAACCATGCTATCGTATATACTTTGGATCTTCAATATCCATTTACTTAACTAGACAAAGTTGATTCAACTTGCCATGCTTGAACACTTCAGCTCTTATCGTTGCTTGCACCATTATTTCCTCCTTCCGTAACCCATTTGGTCTCAACTTGACTTCCTTAGTCAATATTCTAGCATAGTGCAATGCTACACAAATTTCTTATTTTCTAGCTTCATAGAGATTAACTGGAAGTAGTTAGCATTGCCTTTATCTTCCATCATAACTCCAATGGTACTTATAGCCCTCTAGAATATTACCAATGGCTCCTTTCCACTTGAGATGGTTTCTCTCGGGTACCATCTCTTTTGCATACCAATTCAACTTAGAACCATTTTATTCTTCATGGTCCCTTATTGATTTCCTTTCACAATATCACCTCCATACTTGTATCCCAATATATTTTGGAAATGCACTCAGCACCTTTGGAATGAATCAACAATCCTATTTTATTGTTGTCATCCCTCCTGGAGTGTTTCCATACACTCTTATTAGCTTGAAATCCACCTCATGGTACCTTATTTCATTATCTTAAGATGTTCAAAGACTTGACTCAGTCCTATAATCCTTCTTCCATTTATGAGATACCCTTCCTCAAAGCTTGACTACTTCCTTCCAGAACCAATCTACACATAACACATTGCTTATGTATATGTTGGAACTATTTACCATACATGTACCTTCATTACTTCACCCTTGAAGTTCTAGAACTCATATCATGCTTCCATTGCACTACTCTAACCACCATAATGGAGGTATTACTCCAAAAATTCATAACAAATCCATGGAGATGATGTACCTTGTCTCCACGTATGAATTAAGTCTCTCTTTATCATAATATTAGAATCCTAACATATCAACCCTTGTAGGATAGTTCTTCCCACAATGTATGTATTTATCTATACATTGGAATCATTTAGAGTGAATGGACATCCACTACTTCATCCCCTAAATGATTTACTCTTACACCATAATTCCACTAAGTAATCTTATCGGCATAAGTGGATTTTATTTTATTGTATTGCAGTGAATTCCTTTACACATAATTTTTGTCTTCTTGTATTCCCAAGCCTTCATGACTACACTTAGATTCATATCTTAATATTATTCATTCTTAGATTTTGGTCATCTTGTGAGGCATCCTTGACATGACACTCTTTCCTTGAATTCCTTTTCTCACCCTTAACCAAATTTCAAACCATTTCACCTGCTATGAAAACCAACCCTCCATACTTTCATGGTTGTAGCTCCATGCATACCCACTACTCATTCTTTATCATGAATTGTATATGGTCTCTCCCCCACTCAACATCCCCATTTGGTATGAAAATTTGTCATCTAAAAATATTTTTCTAGATCATAGTTCCATTGGAATTCTTCCATATTTCTCATTGAGTTTAGATGTCTTCAGTTGAATTATTTAGACCACGATAATTTAACAAGACTATCTTTTTATGCACCATTCTTCCCTTTAAATGCACCAAAAATATCATTTCTGATTTTCTTGTGAATTTTACTATCCCATTTACCTTTATGGGTGATTACATAGACTCCTCCATCCAAAACCTTTCCAATGAATATTCTCTTGCTCAATTATGAGTCTTGAGTAGAAAGTTATTGATGGAAAGAGATATCCATCAGCACATGCAACATAGCTTCAATTCTCAATGATTGTCTGATCATTTCCTTGAATTTAATCTTGACCATTGGTCTGTTATCATTGGCCAACATAAAACTCGACACAACCTTGATACTCAACAACCATCTGATTTGGACTCTGATTCAATCTCAATCATCAAAATATTTCAGTGAGGTTCTAAGGTCATCGTTTCTTCCATTCAAACTCTTTTGACCTCCAAAATATAGTCTCATGTTCTACCGCCCTTATCTTGCACCCATACTTAGAAAATTTTCCAAACATTTCACTATGGGTCTAAGGCATTTTCTTGATTCATTTGTCTATATCTTTAGCCCCGTTCATCCGACTGATTTCCACATACTTAGACAATTTCATATCATTCACTGCACTCCACGATGTATTGATACCTAGTCAATTTTTTATATCTCACCATGCTCTGTGATGTCTTGATACTTAGTCAATTTTTGTGATCTCATCACACTTCACGATGTCTTGATACTTAGTCAATTTTCAAGATCTCACTACGGCTTTGGAGTCAAGTTTCCACAGGAAAAGCATGTGCCCCTCCACCGCGGCTCCACATCACCTTCCACTTGTCACACCAACCACCATGCACCTTCCATTGTGGTAGTAAATTTCACCCTTCTGCAAATTTAGTTGACAAGTGGCTTCCACATCATGTTGACGTCACTGTATGGAAAAATACCCAAACTTTTCCAAATGCACCCAATTTCGCAATTTATTTTCTCGGTCTTCATTGAAGATCTGTACTGATCTTGTTGCGGCCAATTATGGCCCTATCATATGAATTCAGCCCCATTGAATGAAATTTGACTCCTCTCCATCAAATTTCCCATGAATTTAACTGTAGAAATTGGGGATTTTTCCCAATTTCATCTAATTCCACCCAATTGCATAATTCTCTTTTCTGGGCGCCATTGAAAACTCTGTAATTAGCTTCGTTATAACAAATTTGGCCCTATAAACATTATTTTAACCTCTAATCTTGAAATTTGACTCATCCACGTTGAATTCTCCATGAATTATACTGCAAAAATTGGGAATTTTTCCCAATTTCATCCAATTTCCCTACGATCACTCTGCAATTATGAAATTTGGCCAATTACAAGCCTGGAAATGCCCAATTAGAGATTTAAATTGGGTATTTTTAATATTTGGGCTGAATTTTATTCAATTACTTGTGAATTTCCCCCAAATTCGCAAGATTACTTTTATGAAACAGTTTGTAGACGTACTCTAAAAAAACAAAATTTGCAATTTTTCATCTTCAACACTCTGTTATCTAGCCCATGCAAGTTTAGTGTCAAAAATAGAGCTATGATAACACTTTGTAATGTACCTCGTTACCATCAACCTAGAATTTTTTTCTTTGATACCACTTTGTAGCATCGCCAACCCCAATTTGGGTCATGCCACGCAAAAATTCCTCTCTCTAATACTATTTAATTTATAACATGATTTGCATATGCAGTAATTATGCAATGCAAACAACATACAATTCATGCATAAATTATGTATAGTTACAACAAACACAATTATGTATATTACACACAGTAAACAACATGTAAATATAATTACAACACCATATAATTAACATAAACATGCACAATACTCAACCGAATAATTCACATAAATCTTTTAATATTTCCCCAACTTGCTACAGATCTCAGACGTTCCTCCCAGCCATAGACTGCATTGCTCATAAACTATCAATAATGGTTCACCCCCTAGCTGGGTCTATAACCCCACCATGGTAAAGGATTCCTTACTAAGGCTAAGTTCTAGAAAACAACATAACTTCTCATACTAAGGTGCCAACTCCAACAACCAGTCTACAGCCTCTCATTTCCCACATCTTGTACCACCCCATGAAGTGTACCCCTTCTCTTTTCAATAGTCTTTTGACCATCCCACTTCCCTTCTGAGGATTCAACAACAGACTAGAAAGGAAGTCTCAAATCTTTGTAGCTACATCCTAGCACATGAGAACAAAATTCCCAGTAGTTCTCTCACTTGGAGAGAATGCTCACAGGCCTGACAAAACACTTCTTTAGAATGCACACTGATCTGAAAACCTCCTTCTTCAGAATATACATCAGGTTTCACAACCTACTTCTTCAGTTATAATTATCCATACTTACCTGTTACAATCAGATCCAAATATTTCCAATTATAGGTACCAAACATGGATGGTCGGTAGCTACCAATCATAGGATTCATGGTAAGAATGATAGGAATCATGGGAATTACACCAATTTCCCACTTTATATTTGCATGTCCCCAACTTGACACTTGTGATGTTGGGAACTACCTTGTCCCCACTTGCCTCAAATTGGTGATACATTCCCCATCCTTATGACTTAGGATAAAATATCACATAACTTAGACTTTAGGAAATGTCAATATGATATTCCCTTGGGATTAATCCCCCTTGGATTAGCCCCTCTTCCTAGACTCTTAACCTCCCTTTCCCTTCTAGTGGAGTTATATCCCCCCATACTCTTTTTGTTTGGTTGGTCTACAACAGTGATGTATTTTTATTAATAATTTGAGTGTGATTATGTATTACAATGATAGGCTCTCTAGACTTTTAGCATCTAGTCTCTCCAACCTAATAATCACACAGGCACTCTGGCCTATAATATCTTGTCTCACNCCTTTTAGGATAGTTCTTCCCACAATGTATTTATTTATCTATACATTGGAATCATTTAGAGTGAATGGACTTCCACTACTTCATCCCCTAAATGATTTACTCTTACACCATGATTCCACTAAGTACTCTTATCGGCATAAGTGGATTTTATTTTATTGTATTGCAGTGAATTCCTTTACACATAATTTGTGTCTTCTTGTATTCCCAAGCCTTCATGACTACACTTAGATTCATATCTTAATATTATTCATTCTTAGATTTTGTTCATCTTGTGAGGCATCCTTGACATGACACTCTTTCCTTGAATTCCTTTTCTCACCCTTAACCAAATTTCAAACCATTTCACCTGCTATGAAAACCAACCCTCCATACTTTCATGGTTGTAKCTCCATGCATACCCACTACTCATTCTTTATCATGAATTGTATATGGTCTCTCCCCCACTCAACATCCCCATTTGGTATGAAAATTTGTCATCTAAAAATATTTTTCTAGATCATAATTCCATTGGAATTCTTCCATATTTCTCATTGAGTTTAGATGTCTTCAGTTGAATTCTTTAGACCACGATAATTTAACAAGACTATCTTTTTATGCACCATTCTTCCCTTTAAATGCACCAAAAATATCATTTCTGATTTTCTTGTGAATTTTACTATCCCATTTACATTTATGGGTGATTACATGGACTCCTCCGTCCAAAACCTTTCCAATGAATATTCTCTTGCTCAATTATGAGTCTTGAGTAGAAAGTTATTAATGGAAAGAGATATCCATCGGCACATGCAACATAGCTTCAATGCTCAATGATTGTCTGATCATTTCCTTGAATTTAATCTTGACCATTGGTATGTTATCATTGGCCAACATAACACTTGACACAACCTTGATACTCAACAACCATCTGATTTGGACTCTGATTCAATCTCAATCATCAAAATATTTCAGTGAGGTTCTAAGGTCATCGTTTCTTCCATTCAAGCTTTTTTGACCTCCAAAATATAGTCTCATGTTCTACCGCCCTTATCTTGCACCCATACTTAGAAAATTTTCCAAACATTTCATTGTGGGTCTAAGGCATTTTCTTGATTCATTTGTCTATATCTTTAGCCCCGTTCATCCGACTGATTTCCACATACTTAGACAATTTCATATCATTCACTGCACTCCACGATGTATTGATACCTAGTCAATTTTTTATATCTCACCATGCTCTGTGATGTCTTGATACTTAGTCAATTTTTGTGATCTCATCACACTTCACGATGTCTTGATACTTAGTCAATTTTCAAGATCTCACTACGGCTTTGGAGTCAAGTTTCCACAGGAAAAGCATGTGCCCCTCCACCGCGGCTCCACATCACCTTCCACTTGTCACACCAACCACCATGCACCTTCCATTGTGGTAGTAAATTTCACCCTTCTGCAAATTTAGTTGACAAGTGGCTTCCACATCATGTTGACGTCACTGTATGGAAAAATACCCAAACTTTTCCAAATGCACCCAATTTCGCAATTTATTTTCTCGGTCTTCATTGAAGATCTGTACTGATCTTGTTGCGGCCAATTATGGCCCTATCATATGAATTCAGCCCCATTGAATGAAATTTGACTCCTCTCCATCAAATTTCCCATGAATTTAACTGTAGAAATTGGGGATTTTTCCCAATTTCATCTAATTCCACCCAATTGCATAATTCTCTTTTCTGGGCGCCATTGAAAACTCTGTAATTAGCTTCGTTATAACAAATTTGGCCCTATAAACATTATTTTAACCTCTAATCTTGAAATTTGACTCATCCACGTTGAATTCTCCATGAATTATACTGCAAAAATTGGGAATTTTTCCCAATTTCATCCAATTTCCCTACGATCACTCTGCAATTATGAAATTTGGCCAATTACAAGCCTGGAAATGCCCAATTAGAGATTTAAATTGGGTATTTTTAATATTTGGGCTGAATTTTATTCAATTACTTGTGAATTTCCCCCAAATTCGCAAGATTACTTTTATGAAACAGTTTGTAGACGTACTCTAAAAAAACAAAATTTGCAATTTTTCATCTTCAACACTCTGTTATCTAGCCCATGCAAGTTTAGTGTCAAAAATAGAGCTATGATAACACTTTGTAATGTACCTCGTTACCATCAACCTAGAATTTTTTTCTTTGATACCACTTTGTAGCATCGCCAACCCCAATTTGGGTCATGCCACGCAAAAATTCCTCTCTCTAATACTATTTAATTTATAACATGATTTGCATATGCAGTAATTATGCAATGCAAACAACATACAATTCATGCATAAATTATGTATAGTTACAACAAACACAATTATGTATATTACACACAGTAAACAACATGTAAATATAATTACAACACCATATAATTAACATAAACATGCACAATACTCAACCGAATAATTCACATAAATCTTTTAATATTTCCCCAACTTGCTACAGATCTCAGACGTTCCTCCCAGCCATAGACTGCATTGCTCATAAACTATCAATAATGGTTCACCCCCTAGCTGGGTCTATAACCCCACCATGGTAAAGGATTCCTTACTAAGGCTAAGTTCTAGAAAACAACATAACTTCTCATACTAAGGTGCCAACTCCAACAACCAGTCTACAGCCTCTCATTTCCCACATCTTGTACCACCCCATGAAGTGTACCCCTTCTCTTTTCAATAGTCTTTTGACCATCCCACTTCCCTTCTGAGGATTCAACAACAGACTAGAAAGGAAGTCTCAAATCTTTGTAGCTACATCCTAGCACATGAGAACAAAATTCCCAGTAGTTCTCTCACTTGGAGAGAATGCTCACAGGCCTGACAAAACACTTCTTTAGAATGCACACTGATCTGAAAACCTCCTTCTTCAGAATATACATCAGGTTTCACAACCTACTTCTTCAGTTATAATTATCCATACTTACCTGTTACAATCAGATCCAAATATTTCCAATTATAGGTACCAAACATGGATGGTCGGTAGCTACCAATCATAGGATTCATGGTAAGAATGATAGGAATCATGGGAATTACACCAATTTCCCACTTTATATTTGCATGTCCCCAACTTGACACTTGTGATGTTGGGAACTACCTTGTCCCCACTTGCCTCAAATTGGTGATACATTCCCCATCCTTATGACTTAGGATAAAATATCACATAACTTAGACTTTAGGAAATGTCAATATGATATTCCCTTGGGATTAATCCCCCTTGGATTAGCCCCTCTTCCTAGACTCTTAACCTCCCTTTCCCTTCTAGTGGAGTTATATCCCCCCATACTCTTTTTGTTTGGTTGGTCTACAACAGTGATGTATTTTTATTAATAATTTGAGTGTGATTATGTATTACAATGATAGGCTCTCTAGACTTTTAGCATCTAGTCTCTCCAACCTAATAATCACACAGGCACTCTGGCCTATAATATCTTGTCTCACCAACCTATAAAACATATGTATTGTTATAATTAGGGATAAAACTAGGTTGTTACATGCCCATTCAATTCCAAGTAGAACAGGGTAGGGATCTAATTCATCCGTGATCTCAATCACCTCAAATTATGCTATATTTTTCACCCCTTCAATGTTCACCTCCACTTTCTCTAGAAAACCGATGGGATATATTCGGTATTTATTAGCTAGCATGAGTTGAATGGGGGACCACACCAAGTTTGGATTTCCCATCAACTCCCAAGATTTCTTTGGAAAGATGTTCACATCGAAGCCTAGGTCCAATATGACACCATCCATCTCATCGCTTCCAAGTTCAGTCATCATTTTGAAATCCCTTCCTATGCACTCATGTTTTCTCACCTGGCACACATCCCTTTCTGGCAATGATGAAGATATAGTCATAGTGGGTTCGTCTTCCTCCATACACCTTTTCAACATATGGGTTAACTTATTTTCATCCTAATTAGGATCACTTAACATTTTCATACAATAGCACAAGAAGTTACTTACTTGATCATATGTTTTCTCCTCACAACAAGTGTTGCACGGTGTTTCTTCTTGTGTTGTACGTCAAAACTCTTTGTGTACGTGTTCCTCTATTTTCTTTTGTTCAACCTGTTGCACCTCTTCATGTATGTGGGATTCTTCCAATGACCTTTGTATCACTTGTTGTATCTCTTCATGCACACAAGCTTCCTCCAATGATTTTTATGTGGCATGGTGTATCTCTTCGCGGATGCAGACCTCCTCCAATGATCTTTATGTGGTGTGTTGTACCTCTTCACACACCTAGGCTTCCTCTATTGATATGTCTGTCATGTGTTGTTACTCTCCGTGCACTATGTCCTCCTCTAGAACCCTTTTTGTGTCGTGCGAGAATTTATTTTTCTACACAACGTCAAACTTGGGAGGTGTCTGTGTCACTTTTCTGATATTTTCTTCAATGTTCTCACCCAATTTTTCTCCATGTTCTAAGTACATTCTCATCTATATTTCTCCTCAAGTTACTACCCACAAATCAGCTTCTTCCTCTGCCTTTTGATCTCTTCATGGATCCATAGTCACCATATTACAGTCTAACTTCTTCTCTTCACATTTTTCCAACAAGTTTGGGCAATCCTCTATGACATTCTCTCTATTGTGACAATACCCATAGAGAGTGTGTAGTTTATTATAGAATCACGACATGTGGCTTACTTCACAAAAAATCAAGAAAGTAGGTAGTATTTCTCCACCACCATTGTATCCTCATCCTATTCCTTTTCCACATCCTCCTCTCTAACCTCCTTGTTATCCTTCTTTATTCATGCCTCCGCAGTCACCACCTTTTTTTCTTCTAAACTCGAAAGGAATCAATGGTGTTCTCTTCATCAATTGAAGTGACCGGCAGTTTTTCACATCATCCCCCATGGATTTTCAGAACTCGTAAAATGGAGAATATGTAGTATTTGATATTTCTGCAGTGTTGGGAACCAGGGAGGTATATGTCCCCATTGTCTGCAAATATCACACCACTTGATATGAGGTACATTGGGAAATGGATTTGGCGCACATGACACCATGTAGCTCTCCAGAATAGGGCATTCATTCCTATGGTGGAAGTTTGTGTGGTACATATTACACCACACATACTCGCACACCACCTTATNCTCACCAACCTATAAAACATATGTATTGTTATAATTAGGGATAAAACTAGGTTGTTACATGCCCATTCAATTCCAAGTAGAACAGGGTAGGGATCTAATTCATCCGTGATCTCAATCACCTCAAATTATGCTATATTTTTCACCCCTTCAATGTTCACCTCCACTTTCTCTAGAAAACCGATGGGATATATTCGGTATTTATTAGCTAGCATGAGTTGAATGGGGGACCACACCAAGTTTGGATTTCCCATCAACTCCCAAGATTTCTTTGGAAAGATGTTCACATCGAAGCCTAGGTCCAATATGACACCATCCATCTCATCGCTTCCAAGTTCAGTCATCATTTTGAAATCCCTTCCTATGCACTCATGTTTTCTCACCTGGCACACATCCCTTTCTGGCAATGATGAAGATATAGTCATAGTGGGTTCGTCTTCCTCCATACACCTTTTCAACATATGGGTTAACTTATTTTCATCCTAATTAGGATCACTTAACATTTTCATACAATAGCACAAGAAGTTACTTACTTGATCATATGTTTTCTCCTCACAACAAGTGTTGCACGGTGTTTCTTCTTGTGTTGTACGTCAAAACTCTTTGTGTACGTGTTCCTCTATTTTCTTTTGTTCAACCTGTTGCACCTCTTCATGTATGTGGGATTCTTCCAATGACCTTTGTATCACTTGTTGTATCTCTTCATGCACACAAGCTTCCTCCAATGATTTTTATGTGGCATGGTGTATCTCTTCGCGGATGCAGACCTCCTCCAATGATCTTTATGTGGTGTGTTGTACCTCTTCACACACCTAGGCTTCCTCTATTGATATGTCTGTCATGTGTTGTTACTCTCCGTGCACTATGTCCTCCTCTAGAACCCTTTTTGTGTCGTGCGAGAATTTATTTTTCTACACAACGTCAAACTTGGGAGGTGTCTGTGTCACTTTTCTGATATTTTCTTCAATGTTCTCACCCAATTTTTCTCCATGTTCTAAGTACATTCTCATCTATATTTCTCCTCAAGTTACTACCCACAAATCAGCTTCTTCCTCTGCCTTTTGATCTCTTCATGGATCCATAGTCACCATATTACAGTCTAACTTCTTCTCTTCACATTTTTCCAACAAGTTTGGGCAATCCTCTATGACATTCTCTCTATTGTGACAATACCCATAGAGAGTGTGTGGTTTAGTATAGAATCGCGACATGTGGCTTACTTCACAAAAAATCAAGAAAGTAGGTAGTATTCCTCCACCACCATTGTATCCTCATCCTATTCCTTTTCCACATCCTCCTCTCTGACCTCCTTGTTATCCTTCTTTATTCATGCCTCCGCAGTCACCACCTTTTTTTCTTCTAAACTCGAAAGGAATCAATGGTGTTCTCTTCATTAATTGAAGTGACCGACAGTTTTTCACATCATCCCCCATGGATTTTTAGAACTCGCAAAATGGAGTATATGTAGTATTTGATATTTCTGCAGTGTTGGGAACTAGGGAGGTATATGTCCCCATTGTCTGCAAATATCACACCACTTGATATGAGGTCCATTGGGAAATGGATTTGGCGCACCTGACACCATGTAGCTCTCCAGAATAGGGCATTTGTTCCTATGGTGGAAGTTTGTGTGGTACATATTACACCACACATACTCGCACACCACCTTATCCTTAGCCATATCTTGTAATTGCATTGTGAGATTTGCGATCTAAGATTGCACCTGTGCTAGCCCTATTGATGTCTCACCACCTCCTGGTGTATCTTCTAGGTACATCACAATATCCAAAACCTCTACCTAAGTCATCACCTTATTCTGGGTGAGAGGGACTCAAATGTGGGGTAGGTTTCATGTAATAAATCACTCCCTATGATGGACATATTGGATCCGAAATGTTAGTCTATCAAACAATATCTTGAACAGTTGGTCATAGTCTCATACGATTTCTCTCATTTTCTACTTGATATCTTTGATCTCAGTAATATAGTATGATTATGACTTAGGATTTTGGAATTCCCTAAGAAAATATCTCTTAATCTATGACAAAGACCTAGTTTGTCACGTTGGTGTAGTCACCTTGTACTTAATATACCACATCAAATATTTGTCTCTTAAGTTGGTCTCCAGTTGCACTATCTTAGACACTTGGTCTATGATTCTCTTCACTAACCTTATAGATTCACATGTAAAACAATGTTATTTTTCATCGTCTCTTCATGTCACATGGAACATCGGTAGCCTTAGAGTTGTGTCTTGGTTCACCATACTCAGCCTAGTATTGTGTCCTCTCGATTGACCATTAGTTGTTTGTAATATGGATACTGATATTGAAACGCTTCCTTGTGAAGTATTGTTGAATTTGAGCTCTTCTTCACTTGTCTCTTCTCTTCTCCTTTCTTCTACTATTTCTTCTTATACTCCTATCTTTGCAGTTTCTTCATTTGTTTCTTTTTTATTACAAATGTGCAAGGGGTGTGGTTCAAAGAGGGGGTTCCTCCATATTCTCTCACTATCCTCGGTGAGGGATCCCAAAGAGATTCCTTCCTATATCTGCACAAGCCCATTCACAAGAGCTAAAGCTTCTTCCCCTTATCTGAGGGCCCAGGGGTCCATATCCATCTTCTACCACATCAATGTTACTACTTTGTGCCTCATCTTCCTCTAATATGACTACATGTCTCAATATCCAAGGGGATCTAACTTCATCTTCTCTGGACCTACTCTCACCATTGTTGGTATTCTCCCTTGATATCCTACACCTAACTCCGCACCTCTTTGATGGCCTCTCTCCTTTTGCACTCCTCTCTAGCATAAAACTATCTCACGTGCTTCCTCCTATTGTGGTCTCCTTTATATCCATTCTAGGTATGACCCTGTGTCCTTCACGCCTTGCTATCAATTTTTCACTTCTCTATCCATATTTCCTCCTTAGCTCAAATCTTCTTGCGTATCTCTCAGTTATTTTTCTCTTCAGATATTTTGGATCCATTCTCTTCTCACCTCACCTCATCGTCTTCTAGATTCCTCCCACTGGATCCATTTTCTCTCTCTTTCCCCCCCTTCTTTACATAGCCCCTCTACACCAGGGGGTATAATTGGTCATCCTATCAGGCTCCATGAGTATCATCCCCTTCTCTACAAACATCATCTTGATCCACAGGGGGATCTCTTCCAATAGTCTCTTTTGAGGGTTGACCACAAATTTTCTTTTGGCCTCGCTAAAAGTATCTTTGTATTCAATGGCAAACTAGATGAGGTAGCCTTCCTTAACCCTATCAACCCAGAAGTTGACTACTAGAGCCCACTTATTATCCATATATTTCAGTATATTGACTGTAGTCTGGTCCCATACTAGTGGTTCTTGGGCTCCCAATGCAAAGTTAATTGTTATCTTCCTCTTTAACCATTCATACAACAAACAAGGAAACTCAATAAAGAAAACTTCATGCAAATATATACAGATATACCTTTGCTTCCATCTCTCCACATTGTTTATGTAATGTCCCCAAGGTCAAGCCCTGTTGTAAATCATATTTGTGAAATGAATTGTAATTATGTTTTTATAGGTTGGTGAGCCAAGTTAATATAAGCTGGTGGGCTTATGTGATTGTTAGGCTAGAGAGCCTAAGTGTTGAAGGCCAAGAGCCTAATTTTGTACATGTATCTATGCACATTATTAATAAAATATAAACACCGCGGCATGCATATCGACCACGATGAATGAGTGATGGGGGACTAAGCTTCTACAGAGTGGGCAAGGGATTTAGGGGTTGGAAGGTGGGAAAAGGGACTAAGTGTTGAGCCTAGGGGGCTAAGCCCAGGGGCTTAGGTCCTTGGGAATAATATTTTAATATTATTCCAAAGGACCATGTGAATTATATGCTTTTATACTAAGTTCTTTTGGAATGACATGTGATTTCCAAATGGTGGGAGGAATGCACGCTGATGGAAGGCATGCAGTTTCATGGGTGATAAGTGTCAACCCAAGCCCATGCAAATAAAATGGCTGAGATGAGTCGTGGTGGGGGATTCTCCTCTATTCTACCGGACTATCTAAGCGTTAACCCGTCCGACCTATGCAAGAGACCTCGTGCAATTATGAAACCGTGGGGAAATAGCCTGTGATTTTGGGGATAGCCTGTGTTGATTTCTAGAAAGCCAAGACATCCTCTGTCTGAACAGATTCAGCCGGTGTGTGGAATATTTGTCCCAAATCCATAACCATGAGACCATCCTGTCAATGTTGAGCATGTTGGAAATCCCATGTCTATTTTCCCCATTGGTTGTTGTGGTCACGCAGTGCTGGACTGTGTGTGGATTGTTGGCCAGTTTGTACAACCCTCTCTCTAGGTGAGAGAGGTGATTGAAGTTGGAAGAACAGGTTGCTTGACCTGTGATCTATTCTCTCCAGGTGAGAGAGTGCGAAGAGGAAGGAGAGAACTCCTGGAAGGAACCCTGTAGCTGCCATAGAGCTCAGAGAATTCTGGTCCGATCTATTGTTGAAACCCAATGCAAGGGAGGTTAGCAGTCGAAGGACTGTCTAGGTGACAAAGAAGGTGTATACTCCTAGGGTGTAACAGGCATGTGGGGAAGGAGAGTCTGTGGGCGGTGAGTATGAGTGGTTCCTGGGAGAGAATTCATTCCTTGTGACTGTCTGTTTTCCTTGTGTTGTTGGGAAATTATACCCTACGGACTAACAAGCTAGGGCTTAAACTTGCATGCAGATCATGACCCTTAAGAAATTACTTTTAACCTTCTACCCCAAACCTAAAACCCTTTTTTCACATGCAAACAAGGATGGAACCAAACTAACCTTTTTATCAACGGTTGGTGTAGATCCTCCATTGTTCTTTATCTCCTTGCTTTTGTTGCTCCTTCCAAAGATGGACCTGCAATAAAGACAAAAACACTATGCATGCATGTTATTGTTCTACTAGAGGGTTAGAGATTAACCATAAATCGAATAAAACATATAAGACTCGTGCATTGGGACGAGAAAAGTACTCTTTATTAATCTCAAGATGAATCAACTTACAATGATAATAGAGATCGGCCACCGTTCCTCGATCCTGATCCTNTGGATCCATAGTCACCATATTACAGTCTAACTTCTTCTCTTCACATTTTTCCAACAAGTTTGGGCAATCCTCTATGACATTCTCTCTATTGTGACAATACCCATAGAGAGTGTGTGGTTTAGTATAGAATCGCGACATGTGGCTTACTTCACAAAAAATCAAGAAAGTAGGTAGTATTCCTCCACCACCATTGTATCCTCATCCTATTCCTTTTCCACATCCTCCTCTCTGACCTCCTTGTTATCCTTCTTTATTCATGCCTCCGCAGTCACCACCTTTTTTTCTTCTAAACTCGAAAGGAATCAATGGTGTTCTCTTCATTAATTGAAGTGACCGACAGTTTTTCACATCATCCCCCATGGATTTTTAGAACTCGCAAAATGGAGTATATGTAGTATTTGATATTTCTGCAGTGTTGGGAACTAGGGAGGTATATGTCCCCATTGTCTGCAAATATCACACCACTTGATATGAGGTCCATTGGGAAATGGATTTGGCGCACCTGACACCATGTAGCTCTCCAGAATAGGGCATTTGTTCCTATGGTGGAAGTTTGTGTGGTACATATTACACCACACATACTCGCACACCACCTTATCCTTAGCCATATCTTGTAATTGCATTGTGAGATTTGCGATCTAAGATTGCACCTGTGCTAGCCCTATTGATGTCTCACCACCTCCTGGTGTATCTTCTAGGTACATCACAATATCCAAAACCTCTACCTAAGTCATCACCTTATTCTGGGTGAGAGGGACTCAAATGTGGGGTAGGTTTCATGTAATAAATCACTCCCTATGATGGACATATTGGATCCGAAATGTTAGTCTATCAAACAATATCTTGAACAGTTGGTCATAGTCTCATACGATTTCTCTCATTTTCTACTTGATATCTTTGATCTCAGTAATATAGTATGATTATGACTTAGGATTTTGGAATTCCCTAAGAAAATATCTCTTAATCTATGACAAAGACCTAGTTTGTCACGTTGGTGTAGTCACCTTGTACTTAATATACCACATCAAATATTTGTCTCTTAAGTTGGTCTCCAGTTGCACTATCTTAGACACTTGGTCTATGATTCTCTTCACTAACCTTATAGATTCACATGTAAAACAATGTTATTTTTCATCGTCTCTTCATGTCACATGGAACATCGGTAGCCTTAGAGTTGTGTCTTGGTTCACCATACTCAGCCTAGTATTGTGTCCTCTCGATTGACCATTAGTTGTTTGTAATATGGATACTGATATTGAAACGCTTCCTTGTGAAGTATTGTTGAATTTGAGCTCTTCTTCACTTGTCTCTTCTCTTCTCCTTTCTTCTACTATTTCTTCTTATACTCCTATCTTTGCAGTTTCTTCATTTGTTTCTTTTTTATTACAAATGTGCAAGGGGTGTGGTTCAAAGAGGGGGTTCCTCCATATTCTCTCACTATCCTCGGTGAGGGATCCCAAAGAGATTCCTTCCTATATCTGCACAAGCCCATTCACAAGAGCTAAAGCTTCTTCCCCTTATCTGAGGGCCCAGGGGTCCATATCCATCTTCTACCACATCAATGTTACTACTTTGTGCCTCATCTTCCTCTAATATGACTACATGTCTCAATATCCAAGGGGATCTAACTTCATCTTCTCTGGACCTACTCTCACCATTGTTGGTATTCTCCCTTGATATCCTACACCTAACTCCGCACCTCTTTGATGGCCTCTCTCCTTTTGCACTCCTCTCTAGCATAAAACTATCTCACGTGCTTCCTCCTATTGTGGTCTCCTTTATATCCATTCTAGGTATGACCCTGTGTCCTTCACGCCTTGCTATCAATTTTTCACTTCTCTATCCATATTTCCTCCTTAGCTCAAATCTTCTTGCGTATCTCTCAGTTATTTTTCTCTTCAGATATTTTGGATCCATTCTCTTCTCACCTCACCTCATCGTCTTCTAGATTCCTCCCACTGGATCCATTTTCTCTCTCTTTCCCCCCCTTCTTTACATAGCCCCTCTACACCAGGGGGTATAATTGGTCATCCTATCAGGCTCCATGAGTATCATCCCCTTCTCTACAAACATCATCTTGATCCACAGGGGGATCTCTTCCAATAGTCTCTTTTGAGGGTTGACCACAAATTTTCTTTTGGCCTCGCTAAAAGTATCTTTGTATTCAATGGCAAACTAGATGAGGTAGCCTTCCTTAACCCTATCAACCCAGAAGTTGACTACTAGAGCCCACTTATTATCCATATATTTCAGTATATTGACTGTAGTCTGGTCCCATACTAGTGGTTCTTGGGCTCCCAATGCAAAGTTAATTGTTATCTTCCTCTTTAACCATTCATACAACAAACAAGGAAACTCAATAAAGAAAACTTCATGCAAATATATACAGATATACCTTTGCTTCCATCTCTCCACATTGTTTATGTAATGTCCCCAAGGTCAAGCCCTGTTGTAAATCATATTTGTGAAATGAATTGTAATTATGTTTTTATAGGTTGGTGAGCCAAGTTAATATAAGCTGGTGGGCTTATGTGATTGTTAGGCTAGAGAGCCTAAGTGTTGAAGGCCAAGAGCCTAATTTTGTACATGTATCTATGCACATTATTAATAAAATATAAACACCGCGGCATGCATATCGACCACGATGAATGAGTGATGGGGGACTAAGCTTCTACAGAGTGGGCAAGGGATTTAGGGGTTGGAAGGTGGGAAAAGGGACTAAGTGTTGAGCCTAGGGGGCTAAGCCCAGGGGCTTAGGTCCTTGGGAATAATATTTTAATATTATTCCAAAGGACCATGTGAATTATATGCTTTTATACTAAGTTCTTTTGGAATGACATGTGATTTCCAAATGGTGGGAGGAATGCACGCTGATGGAAGGCATGCAATTTCATGGGTGACAAGTGTCAACCTAAGCCCATGCAAATAAAATGGCTGAGATGAGTCGTGGTGGGGGATGCTCCTCTATTCTACTGGACTATCTAAGCGTTAACCCGTCCGACCTCTGCAAGAGACCTCGTGCAATTATGAAACTGTGGGGAAATAGCCTGTGATTTTGGGGATAGCCTGTGTTGATTTCTAGAAAGCCAAGACATCCTCTGTCTGAACAGATTCAGCCAGTGTGTGGAATATTTGTCCCAAATCCATAACCATGAGACCATCCTGTCAATGTTGAGCATGTTGGAAATCCCATGTCTGTTTTCCCCATTGGTTGTTGTGGTCACGCAGTGCTGGACTGTGTGTGGCTTGTTGGCCAATTTGTACAACCCTCTCTCTAGGTGAGAGAGGTTATTGAAGTTGGAAGAACAGGTTGCTTGACCTGTGAGTGATTCTCTCTAGGTGAGAGAGTGCGAAGAGCAAGGAGAGAACTCCTGGAAGGAACCCTGTAGCTTCCATAGAGCTCAGAGACTTCTGGTCCGGTCTATTGTTGAAACCCAATGCAAGGGAGGTTAGCAGTCGAAGGACTGTCTAGGTGACAGAGAAGGTGTATACTCCTAGGGTGGAACAGGCATGTGGGGAAGGAGAGTCTGTGGGCGGTGAGTATGAGTGGTTCCTGGGAGAGAATTCATTCCTTGTGATTGTTTGTTTTCCTTGTGTTGTTGGGAAATTATACCCTATGGACTAACAAGCTAGGGCTTAAACTTGCATGCAGATCATGACCCTTAAGAAATTACTTTCAACCTTCTACCCCAAACCTAAAACCCTTTTTTCACATGCAAACAAGGATGGAACCAAACTAACCTTTTTATCGACGGTTGTTGTAGATCCTCCGTTGTGCTTTATCTCCTTGCTTTTGTTGCTCCTTCCAAAGACGGACCTGCAATAAAGACAAAAAAACTATGCATGCATGCTATTGTTCTACTAGAGGGTTAGAGATTAAGCATAAATCGAATAAAACATATAAGACTCGTGCATTGGGATGGGAAAAGTACTCTTTATTAATCTCAAGATGAATCAACTTACAATGATAATAGAGATCGGCCACCGTTCCTCGATCCTGATCCTGGGCTCCTCCTCTTCTTTGTCCTCCAACTGCTTTTCTTGAATTATGTCTAGGCTTAAGAAAATGATAAAGGGTTGGGACAATTGGATTCGGCAATTGGGCAGAGTTTCTTTGATATCTTTTTCCTCCTCCAAATAGTACCCCTACCCCTCCTTTTATAGGCTAGAAGGAGCTAGGGTTTTGGACAAACTCTCGACCATGCATGGCTGGGAGTTTCAGTTAACTGACCCAAATATTTTCGTCCTGTCGGCAAGTTTCCTGATTTTGTGCTTTGTTAGGTAAACGCAGGCTGTAGTGGGCCAGCCAGCGTTCCAACGCGTGCAGTATAAGGCCTTCCAGTGTTCCAATGCGCCCAGTAATGGGTTAGGGCGCGGGTTACCTAATTTAAGAGGTTTTTAAAGAGTCTGTTCAGCATGGCTTTGGCAATGAAAAGAAATGAGTTGGCCTGATGCCAGGTAAGCATGGATGGTGCAATTTAGGGTTATAACAGATGCCCCCTAATGTGTGAGGTCAGAAGATCATCTGATGGCCGAAATACATTACCAATTCTTCACCAATTTGTACTGATATGCTGAATGAGTGAGCCCAGGAATCAGGAATCAGGAGGTGCCGTCTGTAAAAAATATCAAATGTTTCTCCGAGGCGGGCATACCCATGCTCGGAATAAAATAGACCCATGGATACTAATCAAATACACTGTAGATCCATGTCAAATAACTATGAAGAGTAGCCGTGAATAATACACAGCGGAGCTACATCTCGAAATCAGAAAGATATACATATAAAGTATCCATCTCTTAGAAGTTGATTCGGCCTGATGGATGTTCTTCAGATCTCGAGCAACAACTTCCAAATATTCTAAACTCAGGTAAGAGTGTAATATGAGTGTACGAATGCACTACCCAGAGATCTTCGACGGCTCGTCGGTTATGGACTTGATAATATTGATGATCGGACTGAAGGCTTCAATGATTTCGAACAAAGACTTGATTGGACGTTCAGGATGGCCGAGTATGCGGACAAGAGACATATTGAAGAGGGGCTGACTCAGGCTTAGTGACAAACTTCCCTTAGACAATAGCACGACAAGTGATAAGACTCAGGCAGCATATCTGTTAATCATAAGTCAACGAAGCAGGAGGCAATGCAAACTCTCCATATGTTTGGAAGAGTAACCAAACGGTGGAGGACACAACTCAATATAGCGAGCAAAGCTTCCTAAGGTCGTACTACATCCCATAGTATGATGACTCAAATGGACAGATGTGCTTTATCCAAGGGCGACTCATAATGCTGCCAATAAAGAAAATATTTTTCCCATCCTCTTTTTGAGGTATATTTGATTTTTTTGTTCTTTTTGATGATTTTGAAAGAATAAAAGAATATTACGTTACAATGGAGGAACGAGCACAACAAACATACAAGCTCAAGGCACAAGGACAAGACTGATGTTCTAGGAAATGATACTCGGGAAAAATCCTCCAGTGGCCAAAGGTGTTAAGACACAAAGGCAAACTGTTACTAGGCTGAAAGGTAAAGGATGCAGATGCGGTTGATAGAACACACAATGGTAACGTCCTTCGATGTAAGTTTAACGATCCCAAAGAAGGGAAGATCAGTGATTTTTCATATTTAGAGAGTCTGAAAAAGCATAAAAGGAAACTCCATTGGGGTACCTTTTTCGTCAATATTCTAGTCTGTTCGAAAAAGGGATAAACTAGCACCAATTAGACATCAATTCAAAAACCATTTTAACGAGTGTGACAAGGACAAGATCACTCGGCTATTTTTTCAAGTTTAAGGAGTCTGAAAAAAGATTAACTATGGACTCCATTAGGAATATTCTTCTGGACCGTTTTAACGAGTGTGAAGGAATAAGATCACTAGACAAACTTTTCAATTTTAGGGAGTCTGAAAAGAGCTTAACTATGGACTCCGAGGGGGTTTCTTTTTCGTAAATTTAGTCCCTCAAGCCTGAAATAGGAATAAAATTATACCTGAGGATACTCTTCTAAAGAATTGGAATTCGATAGAGCATTCCTTTGTTCGTACAGTTGATCGTCCGGACCGAAAAAGGGGTAAACTACCGTCGGACAGACGTGACTTCAAATTCCAGTTTAACGAGCGTGAAGGGTCACAAGATCGCTCAGCAATATTTTCATGTTTAGAGGGTCTGAAAAGGGCTTAAAAGGAGACCCGTTTAAGGAATGTTCTTCTGGACCAATTTAACGAGTGTGAAAAAACAAGGTCACTCAGCAATCTTTTCATCATTAAGGAGTCTGAAAAGGGCTTAAAGAAGACTCCATAATGGTTACTTTTCTGAGTTAATCCGGACGAGATCTAAAAGCATAAATATAGTCTCGTCGTATGTTGCTTTCGGATATCGAAGCGAGCTTGAAAAACAACCAATATAGCTCATGATCGACACTTTGTGGGTTGATGTCAGGTATCGCTTCGTAAAACCAGGAAAAAACGTCGCAGAATTCTTTGAAAAGATCCGTGTAAATATGAATCTCTTCGAGGGAGCAATCTGCTCCGACGAAGACATTCTCCATGACGCTAGGGTTTTGGGAGATATTGATAGGGATAGTTTCAGCGATAGTCGCCATATTTCCCTCAGCATAAATTTCCTGTGTAGCTAAGAGGTTAATAAGACATGGCTGATCTCCCGTCATGGTGATAGTGAATTCTCCTACCTCGATTCGGTGTAACTCTGGGAGGAAATATGATCTGTGATGAATATCCTCCCAAGGTTTGTCCAGACTAGTCATTTCTTCTATTACAGCTTCATCTGAAGGCAAGACTAAGTCTAACGAATCGGTGGTAGCAAGAGAACCCTGAGCCAAGATAGGCTCTGGAAGTGGATCCAACTCTTGTGCGGGAGTCGGATCGAGAGTAGCTGAAGCTTGCTGGACTAAAGAGTACGCTACTTCAGTAGCTGACAAGGGCATGGACATGCCATCGTGCCCTATCTCATCCATCATGGCTGATGGGGAAGGAAGAATCCATAGATCCTCAAAGTAAGTCGTGCGAAACGACGAAACATGGAAAATATCAGCTTTGTGGTGAGTTGATATAAAATTGACATCGCCTTGAGGAGGTGGGTAATCGAAAGTACCCATCAAAGATGGGCACAAACCAACTCCTATGTTAACAACACCGGCTTGAGGATTATCTATCGTGGGGACCGTGGATGCCCCCAAGGCTGGGTCAGGTCAAGAGAAGGACAATTGATCAATGGTCACTATCCGACCTTCATGTGGAAACAATAATACTTGAAAAACTGTAGCGACGACCACTTGAATTGCATAAGTCCAACTACGACCTAACAATAGATTGTAGTCAATGGGGGCATCAACTACCTCTACTTTGACGCACATGGTCTTCCCCCTAACTGCACAGGGAACGAAGGAATGATGCCATGCGGTCGAAAAGAACGACCATCAAACGCAGTGAGGAGAGTAGGTGACGAAGACAACTCAGGTTGACCAATGGCTTTCCAGCAAGCTAATGACATAACGCAAGTCGACGCGCCCTCGTCTACCACCGTGCGGAAGATATTCCGTGTAAAAATTTTCGTGGGATGAGTCACTACTATATGAAACGCGACGTGGTAAGGCAGGAGAGGTTTCAAGTCAGTCCTATCTAACATAATGGTACCCGGGTTACAAGTCTCAGTAGAGCCTAAATCAGTCAACAAGGATTTTCTCTGAGCGGGGCAACTTTGGAGTACCTCCAAAGCGGACATAGCACAAGGAGTTTGGGATAAATCTTCCACCACAGAGTAATTCTGGGCGGCCCTTGCATTTGGACNCAAGGACAAGATCACTCGGCTATTTTTTCAATTTTAAGGAGTCTGAAAAAATATTAACTATGGACTCCATCAGGAATATTCTTCTGGACCGTTTTAACGAGTGTGAAGGAATAAGATCACTCGACAATCTTTTCAATTTTAGGGAGTCTGAAAAGAGATTAACTATGGACTCCGGGGGGGTTTCTTTTTCATAAATGTAGTCCCTCAAGCCCGAAAAAGGAATAAAATTATACCTGAGGATACTCTTCTAAAGAATTGGAATTCGATAGAGCATTCCTTTGTTCGTATAGTTGACCGTCCGGACCGAAAAAGGGGTAAACTACCGCCGGACAGACGTGACTTCAAATTCCAGTTTAACGAGCGTGAAGGGTCGCAAGATCGCTCGGCAATCTTTTCATGTTTAGAGGGTCTGAAAAGGGCTTAAAAGGAGACTCGTTTAAGGAATGTTCTTCTGGACCAATTTAACGAGTGTGAAGAAACAAGGTCACTCGGCAATCTTTTCACCATTAAGGAGTCTGAAAAGGGCTTAAAGAAGACTCCATAATGGTTACTTTTCTCAGTTAATCCAGACGAGATCGAAAAGCATAAATACAGTCTCGCTGGATGTTTCTTTCGGATCTCGAAGTGAGCTTGAAAAACAACCAAGATAGCTCATGATCGACACTTTGTGGGTTGATGTCAGGTATCGCTTCGTAAGACTAGGAAAAAACGTCGCATAATTCTTTGAAAAGATCCGTGTAAATCTGAATCTCTTCGAGGGAGCAAGCTGCTCCGACGAAGACATTCTCCACGACGCCAGGGTTTCGGAAGATATTGATAGGTATAGTTTCAGTGATAGTCGCCATATTTCCCTCAGCATAAATTTCCTGTGTAGCTAAGAGGTTAATAGGACATGGCTAATCTCCCGTCATGGTGATAGTGAATTCTCCTGCATTGATTCGGTGTAACTCTGGGAGGAAATATGATCTGTGATGAAGATCCTCCCAAGGTTTGTCCGGACTATTCATTTCTTCTATTACAGCTTCGTCTGAAGGCAAGACTAAGTCTAACAAATCGGTGGTAGCAAGAGAACCCTGAGCCCAGATAGGCTCTGGAAGTGGATCCAACTCTTGTGCGGGAGTCAGATCGGGAGTAGCTGAAGCTTGCTGGACTAAAGAGTACACTACTTCAGCAGCTGACAAGGGCATGGACATGCCGGCGTGCCCTGTCTCATCCATCGTGGCTGATGGGGAAGGAATAATCCACGGATCCTCAAAGTAAGTCGTGCGAAACGACGAAACATGGAAAATCTCAGCCTTGTGGTGAGTTGATATAAACTTGGCATCGCCTTGAGGAGGTGGGTAATCGAAAGTACCCATCAAATATGGGCACAAACCAACTCCTATGTTAACGACATCGGCTTGAGGATTATCTATCATGGGGACCATGGATGCCCCCAAGGCTGGGTCAGGTCGAGAGAAGGACAATTGATCAATGGTCACTATCCGACCTTCATGTGGAAACAATAATACTTGAAAAACTGTAGCGACCACCGCTTGCATTGCATAAGTCCAACTACGACCTAACAATAGATTGTAGTCAATGGGTGCATCAACTACCTCTACTTCGACGCACATGGTCTTCCCCCCTAACTGCACAGGGAACGAAGGAATGATGCCATGCGATCAAAAAGAATGACCATCAAATGCAGTGAGGAGAGTAGGTGACGGAGACAACTCAGGTTGACCAATGGCTTTCCAGCAAGCTAATGACATAACGCAAGTCGAAGCGCCCTCGTCTACCACCGTGAGGAAGATATTCTGTGTAAAAGTTTTCGTGGGATGAGTCACTACTATCTGAAACGTGATGTGGTAAGGCAGACGAGGTTTCAAGTCAGTCCTATCTAACATAATGGTACCCGGGTTACAAGTCTCAGTAGAGCCTAAAGTAGTCAAGAAGGCTTTTCTATGAGCGGGGCAACTTTGGAGTACCTCCAAAGCGGACATAGCACAAGGAGTTTGGGATAAATCTTCCACCACAGAGTAATTCTGGGCGGCCCTTGCATTTGGATTGTGAGAAGCTCGCTTAA
>JZKD02S0680254.1:184337-195493 GCA_000966675.3 Picea glauca | reverse complement strand
TCATGCAGAAGGAAGAATTGCAATGTATCAATTGAAAGGAAAAGCATCCATGTTGTGGGATCAGTTTTTGCAGGTGCAACACATCAGAGAGAAAGATATCACTTGGAAGGAGTTCAAGGGATATTTCGAAAATAAATACCTAACTAAAAGATACTATGACAGAAAGATGAAGGAGTTCTTCGAACTCAATCTAGGCAGCATGACCATTGATGAATACAAATGAAGTTTCTTGGAGCTACTGAAGTATGTTCCATTCATCAAAGATGAGGCTATAAAGATTCAAAGGTATCTGAGTGGACTGCCACCTGCCATTGGTGACAAGATTCAGTATGATGATCCTAAGTCTATGGAAGAAATGATAAGAAGGGATAAATTCTTATATGAATAGCAAAGAGAAAAGCCTCCTTTTCGGAAGACTTGGGATGACCAGAGGAAGTTTAAGAAGGAATAGAGGCAGAAAGGAAACAAACCTTTCTTTTTCAAAAACAGTCCTTAGGGAAAACCATCCTTTAGAGAGACCAGGAAGGCTGAAGTGGGTGAACAAATTCCCAGACTACCACCTATGGAGTGTTGGTTCTATAAAGGGAACCATAGGTACAGGGACTACCCCCATAGGAAAGATAAAGAGAGAACCGTCCACAATGTTCAACAAGCTAAAACATTGGAGGATATCGGTAGCAGGATGCCAAGGATCTACGCATCCCTAGACAACAAGCAAGAAGAATTTCAATCACACATGATTGAAGTGGAAGGTATGATCAACAACCGACCATTTATTATTTTAATTGATTTCAGGGCTAGACATAGTTATGTAGATCCTAGGGTGGTGGAAAGTTTGCATTTATCAAGAAGAAAACATGAAAGGTCTTGGTTAGTGCAGTTGGCTACCAGAACCAAGAGGAAGGTCACTAAATTGGTTAAATCATGTTCGATAGACATGAATAGATTGAGCACGAAGGTTGAATTGAATGTTCTTCCTTTAGGCTCTTATGAATGTTTAATTGGGATGGACTGGTTGGACCAACACCATGCCCTTTTGGAATATCATAACAAGAGGTTTACCTGCCTAGATGAGGAGGGAAATCGGAAAACAGTCCAAGGAATTCCCAGAGTTGTGGCTATTAGATAAATCTCAGCCATGCAGTTGAAGAAGTGTTACAGGAAAGGTTGTCAATTATTTGAAGCCAGTGTGGAGGAAGCATCCAGAGATGAAGTCTCAAGAATTGGCAACCATGAGGTACTCACAGAGTTCAAGGATGTATTTCAGGAGGTACCTGGACTACCTCCGAAGAGAGACATTGATTTTTCTATAAATTTGATGCCTGGAGCAGCTCTGGTGTCGAAATCTCCTTATATAATGAGTACGCCAGAGTTGAAAGAGTTGTAATTGTAGCTCAAAGAACTTCTGAAGAAGGGGTAAATTCACCCCGGCGTGTCACCTTAGGGTGCCTCGGTCCTATTCATGAAGAAGAAGGATGGGACGTTGAGGTTGTGCATTGATTTCCGGCAGTTGAACAAGGTAACTGTCAAGAATAAGTATCCTCTGTTGAGGATTGATGATCTTTTCGATCAGCTAAAGGGTGCGAAAATATTTTCAAATATAGATCTCAGACAGGATATCACCAGGTAAGAATAAAGGATGAGGATATCAGCAAGACCGCCTTTAGAACAAGGTACGGTCATTACGAGTTCACAGTGGTGCCATTTGGATTGTCAAACGCACCTGTTGTTTTTATGTGCTTGATGAATGGTGTATTCAGGAACTATTTAGACAATTTTTTCATAGTCTTCCTGGATGACATCTTGGTGTATTCCAAGTTAGAGGAAGAGCATGAACAACACCTGAGGATGATGTTGCAAGTGTTGAGAGAACGCCAGTTGTATGCCAAGTTGAGAAAATTCTCATTTTATCAAAGACAGATCCATTACTTGGGACATATTATTTCAGAAGAAGGGATTGTCGTGGATCCTGAGAAGGTTGAGGCCATCCGAGAATGGTTAGCACCAAGGAATGTGACAGAATTTAGATCCTTTATGGGTCTGGCGGGCTATTATAGAAGGTTTATTGCAATATTCTCAAATATAGCTAACCCTATCACTTCCTTGCAAAGGAAGGAGAAAAAGTTTCAGTGGACTGAAGAGTGTGAAGAGAGTTTCCAGCGATTGAAGTAGCTGTAAACCAGCGCTCCAATATTGAGAATTGCAAATCCAAATATGGATTTTGTGGTGTGCACAGATGCGTGTAAGGAAGGCTTGGTAGGATTTCTCAGCCAAGATGAATTTGTAATCTGTTATGGGTCCAGGAAGCTGAAAGAGCATGAAAAGAATTATTCCACTCATGATTTGGAGCTATCAACAATCATCCATGTTTTGAGGAATGGAGATATTACCTCATGGGAAGAAGATTTGAATTGAGAACAAACCACCACAGTCTGAAATATTTGTTTGAGCATCCAACCTTAAACGCTAGACAAAGCAGGTGGTTAGAGTTTCTATGTGAATACGACTTTGATATCAAGCATATCAAAGGGAAGGAAAACAAGGTGGTTGATGCACTCATCAGAAAAGTGCATGACTTACATGCTATAGCCATTAGCATGTACAAGACTGATATCAAGGGTAGAATTTTTGAAGCTGCAAATGTTGATTTGCAGTATAGAGACTTAGTAGCAAAGCTACAACAGCGTGAAAGACCACATAAAGAGGGAAATTACACCTTGGAAGTTGATGGAATACTTCTGTATAAAAAAAAAGACTGTGGTAGTAGTCAAAATCCATTACTTTTGGCCAGGATTGAAGAGGGAGATCATTGAATACATTGCCAGATGTATGGAATGTTAAAAGTTAATGCTGAGCATAGGCACCCAACAGGGTTGTTGTAGCCTTTACCCATTCTAGAATGGAAGTGGGAAGTGATGACCATGGATTTTATTACAGGATTGCCCAAAACAAGCAACCAGCATGATTTAATCATGGTTGTGGTGGACAATCTTACAAAAGCTTCCCATTTTATTCCACTGAAAACCACTCACAAAGCAGCAAATGTTGCTGATATCTTATTAAAAGAAGTGGCACGCTTGCACAGAATTCCTAAGACGATTGTGTCTGATAGGGACCCAAAATTCACCTCAAATTTTTGGAAAGGATTGTTCAAAGGATTTAGAACGAATCTGAATTATAGTACAGTGTATCATCCCGAGTCTGATGGACAGACAGAGAGGGTGAAAAAAGTAATAGAGGACATGCTAAGAATGTATGTGATGGATAAACCATCAAGATGGGAAGACTACCTGCATTTGGTATAATTCGCCTACAATAATGGGTATCATGCATTGTTGAAGATGATCCCATTTGAAGCACTTTATGGAAGAAAGTGCAACACTCCAGTGAGCTGGGATAATCCATCTGACAGAGAAGTAGTTGGGCCAGAATTGCTCAAGGAGATGGAGGACCAAATGATAAAAATTAAACAGAATTTGAAAGATGCCCAGGACAGGCAGAAAAGTTATGTTGATAAGAACAGAACCCACCGAGAATTCAAAGTGGGTGATCATGTTTTCCTGAAAGTGAAAACTAACAAGAGTTCCCTGAAGCTGGGAAGTTGCGCCAAGTTGGCAGCAATGTTTTGTGGGCCATTTGAAATCCTGGAAAGGATTGCGCCAATTGCATACATGCTTGCATTACCTACATATATGATTGTACATAATGTGTTTCATGTTTCATTGCTTAATAAATATATACCTGATGCTAATCATGTTATTGACTGGAATGTGGTTCGGGTGGAACCAGAAGGTGTCCTGCAAGTGCATCCTATGCGCATATTGGACAGGAAAAACAAACAACTCCGGAATCGAGATATAGGGCTTGTAAAGGTCCAGTGGACCTGGTATGGTCATGAGGACACAATATGGGAGCATGAAGATGTTATGCGGGCAGAGTACCCGCATCTTTTTGAAAATTTTGAAAATCTTGCAGATGCAGTGTAAAGTTGCACTGAGGATAGTGCATAAATAAGGGGAGGTGAATTGTAATGTCCCCAAGGCCGAGCCCTGTTGTAAATCATATTTGTGAAATGAATTGTAATTATGTTTTTATAGGCTGGTGAGCCAATTTAATATAAGCTGGTGGGCTTATGTGATTGTTAGGCCAGAGAGCCTAAGTGTTGAAGGCCAAGAGCCTAATTTTGTACATGTATCTATGCACATTATTAATAAAATATAAACACCGTCGCGTGCAGACCGACCACAATGAATGAGTGATGGGGGACTAAGATTCCACAGAGTGGGCAAGGGATTTAGGGGCTAGAAGGTGGGAAAAGGGACTAAGTGTTGATCCTAGGGGGCTAAGCCTAGGGTCTTAGGTCCTTGGGAATAATATTTTAATATTATTCCAAAGGACCATGTGAATTATATGTTTTTATCCTAAGTTCTTTTGGAATGACATGTGATTTCCAAATGGTTGGAGGAACATACGCTGATGGAAGGCATGCAGTTTCATGGGTGACAAGTGTCAACCCAAGCCCATGAAAATAAAATGGTTGAGATGATCCATGGTGGGGGATTCTCCTCTATTCTATCGGACTGTCTGAACATTAACCCGTCTGACCTCTGCAAGAGACCTCGTGCAATTCTGAAACCATGGGGAAATAGCTTGTGATTTCGAGGATAGCCTGTGTTGATTTCTGGAAAGCCGAGACATCCTCTGTCTGAACAGATTGAGCTGGTGTGTGGAATCTTTGTCCCAAAGCCATAACTGTGAGACCATCCTGTCAATGTTGAGCCTATTAGAAAGACCGTGTTTGTTTTCCCCATTGGCTATTATGGTCATGCAGTGCTGGACTGCGTGTGTCTTGTTGGCCAGTTAGTACAACACTCTCTCCGGGTAAGAGAGGTGATTGAAGTTGGAAGAACAGGTTTCTTGGCATGTGAGAAATTCTCTCCAAGTGAGAGAGTGCGAAGAGGAAGGAGAGAACTCCTGGAAGGAACCCTATAGTTGCCACAGAGCTTGGAGACTTCCGGTCCAGTCTGTTGTTGAAACCCAAGGTAACGGAGGTTAGCAGCCAAAGGACTGTCTAGGTGACAGAGAAGGTGTATACTCATGGGGTGGAACAAGCATGTGGGGAAGGAGAGTCTGTGGGCGGTGAGTATGAGTGGTTCCTAGGAGAGAATTCCTTCCTTGTGACTATCTGTTTTCCATGTAACCTCGGCCTATCCTAGGATTCATTTCCTTGGGGTGGAGCTTAGTCCCAGCTCGGGGGTGACCTACTGCTGAGCTTGATGAGAAGCGCGGTCTAAGGCTGGGAGGTTCATGGAAGGCCTGCACCTGGTTGGTGGAACTACCATTGTTTTCAAAGATAAGTACCAGATGATGTTTTAATTGTGTTTCTACATGTTTGTGTATTTATAATTATCATGTTTTCTACTATGCGTATGAATTAATGTTAATGCCATGTTTTAAGATTATGTTAGCAGTAATTCTTAGGCTTACTCTGAGCTTAAATATGTTTCATTGCTTAAATGAATTTTGTTTATATAATTAAGTATGAGATTGTTATTCTGCAAAGTAGCGCCTGTCCGGCTGTGAAAGGGGGCGTTACAGTTTGGTATCAGAGCATTACATCTTACAAGTAACAAAAGATGGTGTTACAGTTTATCAGGTTCTTGGTTTCTCATCGTGAAAAATCATATTCCTTATGAGATATCCAACCATGTATTTCCTCCTAAGAAGGCTTCCACCTCATTCTTTCCCTTCATCATTCAATACAAAACCTTTAGGTATTGGAAAAAAAAACATTTTTTGGGTCTACACACTCTCTCTCTAGGGGGTTGAATACCTAGGGTTCATCAAGCTTGACCAACAAAGCCCCTGGCCCCAACATATTCAATATTTAGTCTAGGACTGAAGAAAGTGTTGAAAATACTAGTCAAACACTTAGTCAATAAAAAAATTTCAACCACCAATAGTCATTCACCAATAATGCATGTTAACACAAGCATTCAACTGAAACAATGAGCAGAATAACAAAATGACTAAGATCTGAAAAATATATCAACGGAAATAACAATGAACAACAAACAAAATATCACCACATTTGACACTAGATATCTAGGCAATGCCCCTGGAAAAATCTCAAAGGGAAAACCAGCCAAGGAGATATTCTTTGTTATTGAGCTCGCAGGAATTTTTTTTTGTTTACAACAACAACGTTTTAAGCATTAAATACACATCACTTATATTGTAAAATGTGCTAACATTCCACCTCAAAAACTGTGTGAAATACCTTTGGAAATTGAACTTGATTTCTACCTCGCAATATATGCCCATATTTATGGTGTATGACTATACTGTATGGTATTTTCTAACAATAGTAAAACCTCAATATTTGTGCATAGAAACTATAGCTTTCTGTATAGATTTATGTTTGCTAGAATCCTTGAAAATCATGCCAAACATCTATTGTATGGTTTCCTAGATTCCAATTCCTAAACCATCTATATGACCCAGCAAATCCGTATTGTATGACCCTCCTTCAATGTTGTATGGACTTGTATTAAATGTTTATCATTCTCCTTGGGATGCATGTCAATCCTCTTCTTGGGATGCATGCCAATCCTCTCCTTGGGATGCATTACAATCCTCTTTCCTGGTCCTATTTTCCTCTCAACTAATTCTCTCTTTGAAAGTGTGCCTCTTCACATTCCTCTCAACCTCTCCTTAAAAAGTATGCCCCATATCCCTCAAATGTTTCCTTTATTCCCTCATTAATGAGTAATTGACCTAACCCTAGATCTCCAAAGAGATAGAATGCCAAGATTATATCTTTCCCTGTTAAGATCAATGGTCGTGAATTAATATTCTGTTGAGTTCACCTAAATCACTTAAATGACCCAAACTTCATAAAGTCACTTTTACCCATTAAATATTAAAAGACCCTAATTGCACTTTGTAAAATCACTTTATAAACTCACTTAGGACATTTTCTCGTCACTTCTTCATGTTGGGCACTGCCAATGTAGAAGTACCTCCGAGCTAGAAAAACTAGCACTCCCTCGTAACGAGGGAGGTACTTTTGGAACCTCCACCAGAATCTACCTCCAAAAGAATCATCTCATATGTTGTTGTAGTTCCTCCCTCTGAACTAGAAGCCTCTACTGGTACCTGTGTTGAACTCTGATATGGAGACCTGTCATTCCTAGACATGCTCCTAGGAGTCTCCCCACTCCTTTGAGCATCCAACTGTGTCATCTCATACCAACAAATTCATATGAGAGTACTGGAAGAGGCTTGAGTCCCATGTATCAACTCACTCTTATAATCAATCTACTCACTCTCGGAAACTGACACAAATTATGAATCCAAGAATCCACTGGATCCAACCACAGGTTGTCCCAAAAACCTATATAACCTCTCATGTTGGACACCAAACAATACTATTGTTTCAGGAGCAGCTCCCTCGAGATATAGAAACACCAATCCACAGAAGAATACAACTCCACATCCATCAACCTCCAAATTTGACATTGAAAGTAAACTTATTGGAAGCTCTGGAACAAAAAACACCTTGTCCAACTCCAGAAAACCTCCTAACTCCAGCTGGAATCTCATGCCTCCAACCCCTTTCACTGCATTTCTAGTGTTATCCCCACAACCCAAATAATAGTCTGAGTCTATCTCTAAAAAATTGAGGAACACAGACCTCATTCTTGTCATATGTTGAGATGCACCATTTTCCACAAACCACACTCCAATGTCCCCAAACTCTGCAATACCACTACCTGAAATGCCAGTTATCATAGAAAATTCCCTCTCAAGTTTCTCAGTGAACTTAGAAACCTTATTTGATGTTGATACCTCTGGCTCATTCTTCTCCTTCTTGTTGTTGGAACATTGACTAGTGTACTGGTCAGTCTTGTGACATGCAAAGAATTTCACTTTGTTCATGTTCTTCTTCTTGTCTTTTCTCTTTCCCACAAGAGAAACATTATTCTCATCTGCGCCACCCTCTTCCTTCTCTTGATCTCTACTCTGAGAACCTTCCCAGATATCCTCCTAAGTAAATTCATCCCATAGTCTTCTCCAATTTGGGAGCTTCTCTCTCCCCACCACACACTTCATGAAAAGATAACACTCTTTGGTGAATCCCTATAGGGATATGTGCACCAACTCTAAGTCTAGAATAATATCCCATACAACTACCAACTCATCCTTCACATGTATAATCTGAGTGAGATACGAAGCCACACTCTCTCCCTTGACCATCCTAGTGTTGTGGAGCTTGTCCCCTAGGGCGATCTTCTTGTTCTTGTTCTTTTTCTTGTACAATTTTGTCAGTGCATCCCACATCTCCTTGGCTATCAAATTCTCAGCCAAATGTTGAATCAGGTGGTCTCTCACTCCATCAAATATTATCCTCTGCACCCTTGCTTCCTTCACCTCATGGAGGTCTAGGGAAATGGGATCTGACAAAGTCATTGTCACTGTGGTACTCACAAACACCCACAACTTGTTCTCCCTGAGAACATCTGCAATCCTCACCTTCCATTGCATGCAGTTGGAGATCCTCTCCAATCTATCCTCAAACTTGAGACTTGAAGTCACCCTTTTCCAACTAACAAAGAGCCTTTCTTTCCCTCCTTCTTCTAAGAAAATCCCCTGCAAATCACTACTATCCAAGTGCCAAAATCTATCCACTAAACCTCAAAGCCCAAGCTCTGATACCATGTTGAAAATACTAGTCAAACACTTAGTCAATAACAATATTTCAACCTCCAATAGACATTCACCAATAATGCACATTAACATAATCATTCAACTAGAACTATGAACAGAAATGCAAAATGACCAAGATCTGAAAAATATAGCAACAGAAATAACAATGAACAACAGACAAAATATCACCACATTTGACACTATATATTTGGGAAATACCCCTGGAAAAAAGTTGAAGGGAAAATCAACCAAGGAGAGATTATTTTTTATTGAGCTCCTAGGAAATTCTATGAGTTTACAATCACAACATTTTTAGCATTAAATACACAACGCTAACAATCCACCTCAAAAACTATGTCAAAGACCTTCAAAAACTAAACCATATTTCTACCTCAAAATATGTGCCCATATTTTTGTTGTATGACTGTACTATGCGGTCTTTTTTGGCAACAGTAAAACCTTGATTTATGTGCATAATAGATATATCTTTATGTATGTATTTCTATCTACTAGAAGCCTTGAAAATCATGCCAAACTTTTGTTGTATGGATTCCTTGATTTCAATTCCTAAAACCAGTTGTACGACCCAACAAATTTGTATTGTATGGCCCTCCTTTAATGTTGTACGGACCTATATTAAATGTTGAGCATTCTCCTTTGGATGTGTGACAATCCTCTCCTTAGGATGCATGCCAATCCTCCTTGTTTCTCTTCTTTTCCTCTCAACTCAATCCCTCTTGGAAAATGTGGCTCTTCACATTCCTCTCAACCTATCCTTGAAAAGTGTGCCCCATCTCCCTCAAATGTTGCCTTTATTCCCTTATTAATGAGTAACTTCCATAACCCTAGATCTCTAAAGAGATAGACGACCAAGATTATATCTTTCCCTCTTGAGATCAACAGTCGTGAATTAATCTTTCATCGATTTCACTTAAATCATTTAAGTGACCCAAACTTCATAAATTCACTTTTACCCATTAAATATTAAAATACCCTAACTGCACTTTACAAAATCACTTTATAAACTCACTTTATAAAGTCACTTAAGAGAGACATTTGCTCATCACTTTTGTATGTTAGGCATTGGAAGTGCAGAAGTACCTCTGAGCTACAAAAATTAACAGAAGGTCTCACCCGAGACACCATGAGAATCACAAAGACCATCGGTCTTGTGTCAGATGCGGAGGGTCAACACACACAGAAAAACCTCTTGGTATAAATACATTCATTCATGCAAAATCAAGTAATAGAGTGTTTTGCACCAGAAAGTAAAACATATATACATGAAAACCATAACACATGTAAGATTGCAGAGAGAAAGGACTTCATATTTCATTCATTCATTTTAGATACATTCAGATACAAAAGTCATAACAGAGGTCTATGCCAAGTGAGCTAGACTCATACACCAGTCATAACATATGTATGTGCCATGCGCTCTAATCTATTTGCTTCATTCCTACACAATTATAGATCTACTACAGATGCATGCAACACTTAGAAAAAACTGGACATGGAACTCTCTCTTTCTATTCTATTTGAATTTCAATTACAATATTGAACTCTATCTTTTTTCCCACTACTCTAATCCACTCTCTTGAGTGAACAAAAGTCCCACAAACTTTACATGTTCACATGCATCCACCAATCTTCCTAGATCATGGAAATCCTAACTAATTTTCTAGCTCATCCATATCCTCTTCGATGATCATTTAGGGTGTTATAGAATTCATTTACAAAATATTCTTGAAGATACACTTAGATTTGGTTTGCATGCAGTCTTCGTATTGATTCCTTACACGCATTACAAAATTTAGTTGGCGTGCACTATAGTCCTTTAGTTGGTGATGTTGTTGATCCTTCTTGGCATCATGCAAGGTATCTTCATAGGTGCATTGTACCATACCCTACTACCAAAATTATTTGAAACCAACTTGTAATGTTACCCAACTTACTATTGAGCAATGCTACTCAAACATCTAGTGCGCAAATTCTACTCTACAACATTATTTTGTGCAGAAATACTTGAAGTAACACGATCGACCCCAAACTAGGTCGCGCCACACTAAATTTCCTCTTCTGACACAACTTGAAACAATGGAAGTAACACAATACAACTGTGTGCACAAGCATATTGAGCACACAGCACTATTGTGCACATAATCCATACAGAACATGTGCTCACTACTGCGCATGCAACAATTATGGCGTCACATGTCAATTATGTTTTCCTTGTGCACACATAATGCTTCCCTATGAGCACAAGAAAATGTTGATTAATTGGGTTGGTTTTCATTGATGTCAACCCTTGAAGAAAGTATGGTAGCGAATTTTGGTAGCACAATGGTTTGGGTAATGAACCCAATTTGTTTGATGGATAATGGTATGAGTTTTGATATATTTGTAGGTAAGACTATTCCATATGGATATTACATTTCATGCCATTT